>PVIC010045727.1:0-14510 GCA_004025085.1 Thryonomys swinderianus
ATATTTCAAGAGACTGTTGTGAAAAATGACAGGAGAAATTATTTTATGCATACATTTAAATGTACAGTATGTCTATATAATTCTTAGCAAAATATTTCACGCATGGTGTTTATAAATTATTAATGCTACTCTTACCACCTAAATCTGCATACCTGCTTACCACAAATAAAAACATTGCTTTGATGATTGTCAGTTTAAGTAGGCTGTCTTACCAGCACATAAATAAGTGACATTTTGGGTGGAATGATGTGTATTCATTGATAAAACTAATGTATGTGAAGGTTTGCTATTCAGACAGTTATTAAACACAGCAGTGAGCTATGCTAAAACCTATACATTTATATATGGAAATATTCATAGTTCATTTTAATATTAAACGTTTAGTGACATATGCTTTTGGTTCTACTACCTAAGCTTCATTCTTGCATCCTCCCTATGTACCACATACTTTTCTTCTTACAGTTAAGTGTAACAGCACAGCAAGTGAGAGGAACCACACTTTATTACAATTTAGGACACTTCTCTGAGATTGGCATTTGTGAGTATTTTGTCATAATAAAAATTCAGAAAATTGGCCTAATTTTTGGCAATTAGGAAGGTATTCAATATTTCAAATTTAATTGAGGGTGTTTATCTCAATAAATGCTAAAAATGTGTTTCAGTGCTTGGCAAACTTACCTCACTTTTAAGCAAGAGACTTGTCAAAAACTTATCTGCTCTAGTGTCCTAGTTATTTGCATATGTCTGCTCTAAACGCGCTGGAGTTGCACACTGCAGCCTTTGCAGCACGAACAAAGCCAGAGAAGGTTGATCACATTCACAGTCCCAGGAGAGTCTTTCATCCTACACCGCTGTCTGATCAGTCAGATGCCTCTTTTTCTCACATTTCCTGATAATTGGATTGAAATATTACTCACTTATAGTGTAAGGTTGTGAAAAAGAAAAGTAATTGCATAGTGATATAATGGACTATAATTGGAATTTGTAATATTAACCTTACAAGACAAGAATTTCTAAGTTATTTATTTAAGGAGCAACACCAAGAGATAGGCATTTTTACAAACTTAAACAATTTCAGAAATTTTCTTTAGGGAACACAGCTCTTAAAGTAACTTCCTTTCTCCATCCTACTCTCTCTCCCTTCCTCCTTTTCCTCTGTTTGTTTAGTTTCCAAGCAAAGAGATGAACAGTTAATGATAAACATGAGTAACTAAGCAAAACTTCTGTGGCCGATGGTCTCACCATAGAAAGACCTCTGGGTCCAAGAATAATGACACTGGGAAGCCATTAAACATTCTAAAGTAGAGGAATAACTTAAGCAGACCAATTAGTTGCATAGTCTATACAGAAAAAAATAAAATTTTAAATTATGAGATAAAAGTAAAAAATTCACTTTAACTATGTTAGATTTAAAAAAAAAACCCGAGTTAGTTACAAAGTTACTTCTTTTGCAAAAAGAATCTGTGGCACATGCCTATTTTGAGACCTGATGTCTCTGTGGGGCTTATTCCATTTTTTGTCAGCACGAGACTTCCTTACAGACTCTAAACCAGTAGAACAAATCCAGATGTGTCTATTTTTATGAACAGCAAACTTAAATTTATTCTTAATGTTGAAATTTGTTAGCCATTATTTTTGGTACATTTAACATTTCTCTCCTACCAACTCGATGCCAGGTTAACCAACTACTGGGGATAATATGAGAGAAATGATGTGGCTTCATTTTCTTGCACTCGTCCTAATGTAAGACAGTTATCTGAACTGTTACATATGGATATCTGAAAAAATATTTCAATTCTGTAATTAGAATATTATGAAGATGGGAAATTTAATTTGCTGTTGATAACTGATTGGGCTCACAGATGGTATTATTTAGCTCCTAGCCACTCAGTCAGGGGTGGGTTGTCAGTTCTCAGGGACATTCAAGTTTGGGAAAAATCGCGAGACACTTCTGCCTTCTTACACTGGTGACAAAAAGGTCTGAAGACTTGTAAATGGAAAATTGTAAAGGGTTGTCAACTCCCACCGTGATACTCGCTGATGCCAATATCAATTAGATCACAGGCTTACTAGTATTATTATCATTGGAATTGGCATTTCCACATGACAGAATTTTCACCTGCTCATTTTCTTTATATTTATGTTATTAATTGATAGTTTGCTTACAGGATCATCAGCCAGTGCCATTTGAACTATTTGTGCTCTAGCAACTCGATGAGTTACTTATAACTTTGTAAACATGATTAAATCTATCTATCTATCATCTATCTATCTATCTATCTATCATCTATCATCTATCTATCATCTATCATTTATTGAAGAGGGAGAATGTTATATGTATTTTGCTATGGGTTGAACGTTTGTGCACCCTCCCAACTGCTAAATTGAAGCCCTAATCTCCAGTGTGATTGTATATGGTGATGGTGATTGTACAGGAAAAAGGTTTAACTGCAGTAATAGAGCAGGGTGTTCCTGTGGTTAATACTACTATAACAAGGGAAATGTGAGAGACCTCCTCTAAGCAAGGGACGAAGCCCTTGGGGGCACTGGCGGGAAGAGGGCCCCCATCATCCCTGTATAATTCAGACCACACGGGCAGACTGATCTGAACTGGCCTCCGGAACCCGGAGAAATAAATGTCTTATGTACACCACATAGTCTCAGGTAATTTGATACGGCAGGCAGTCTGAACTATGACACATCTCTAATAATTTATCTGATTGATCTGTTTTTGAAGCTATCTATTAAATTCACAATTCTTTTGTATTCCTCAGCTCCAGTATTTCTGTGGTCTTTCAGGACTTCTGGCAGGGCTCCCTCATGCCTCTCGGCAGATTCTTAGGGCTATGGGTGCTCCCGAGGCATGGCTAACTAACTGCTGCCTACAGGGGACAGATTCGCTGTGGCCCTGTGAAGGCCAGTGGACCTGCTCTCTCGGCCTAGTCCTCTTGCCCAGGCGGGCTGCACTAGCCCCAGGTCGAGGCTGGAGCGCTGGCGCCAGGACACAGGTAGTTCAGGGTCCGCAGCCCGGAGTGCGACCGGCGGGCCTGCTGTTCAGGGAACAGGTTGGTGCGGCCCCTTCCGGGTCCTGCGGTGTGCGTTACTGGCAGCTCAGCCAAGGACAGTCAAGGGGCAGAACTAATTTGGGTCTATTCTCAGAGCCACTCTCGGTGAATCTGCGACCTGGGCACACACTTGTCTTCGTGGGGTCCTCTCAGGTTGTACACTTTCGCCCTTGGGTCTCCGAGCTGCCAGAAAAGCCTCAGGTCTGGACGTCTGCGCAGCTTTCCTTGCTGAGGGAGATACGCAAACGTTCTCTTCTGCCATCTTGTAGGCGTCGCACTTCTGCCACTACCTTCGCTTCGTTTTCTCTCTCTCATTTCTTTTTTCTTCATTCTTTGATTGTAAGTCGGTGTTTCCTCTGGTTTACATTTTGCTCTGTGAGCTTTCAGATAATCTGAGTTTATCCTTTAGTAGCTAACTTTTTAATGACAACATCATGCTGTATGATGATTTCTGGAAAGTATGCATCGATTCTTTTTCACTCTAGGTAATGACGTAATTAGTGCACTTGCACCCTCTTTCTCCTACCGTTTCTCTTTCCTGAAGATAATTTTTTATATTTTTACTTTACTCTACTTTTATATTTTTGTATCCCTTTTGAGGGAAAATATATGTTTACCTTGCCAGTGCTGAATTTATTATTTTTTAATATATTTGCTGCTCTCTGTTTATTTTATATTGTCCTTTCTATAATCTGGAATATAAACTGTCTAATTTATATAGTTTTAAGTTATAAAATCTAATTTTGGCTTATAATAAAACTTTTATCTGATATTTAAGCTCAACTTTGTGTATTCATTTACTTTCTGTTTAAGGTAAGGCAATCTTTTTTTATTAGTAGTATATTTTCGCAAAACATTATAACCTGGCTGGTTTGTCACTTTGGAAATCTTTCCAAGGAATGTGGTCAGTACATTTCATTGCATCTTTACTGAATATAAATATTGTCTCTTGTCCTTGGTTGTCAGACAGAAAATTCTGATAGGCTCATATTTTCTTTCCTTGAAGATTTTTCTTTTTAATGTTTTCTGCAAGACTGATCATCTTAGTAAGTCTTTGTCTATATGCCCAAATGTTTTAGACATTTATACATTTGGTTTCATTGTCTATGCTACTTTTTCTTTGGACACACTACAAT
This sequence comes from Thryonomys swinderianus, assembly GCA_004025085.1. Taxonomy (NCBI): domain Eukaryota; kingdom Metazoa; phylum Chordata; class Mammalia; order Rodentia; family Thryonomyidae; genus Thryonomys; species Thryonomys swinderianus. The sequence continues at coordinate 4,202 of PVIC010045727.1, forward strand.
TCTATTTTCTAGATGAAAAAATTCCTGTTTTCCAATTTCAGGACAATGTCATCTAATTAAATGTTTCCATATTTGCCCCTCTCATTTGTTTAGTTTTCTGTTTGACCATCAGGAATTTGTTGTCCTCAAGTATTGTTATCAGTCTAATCATTTAAAACTTTGCATTATTTTTATTTCATTTTTTCTAATCTTGTCCATGTTTTTGTTACTTTTATCAGTGCTTATTCTCCATTTTCCACAATATTTCCTATACTGTGTTAATTACCATAATAATTTTTTTATTCTATTTCTTGAACTCAATAAGCATATTTTTATGTTCTAATTTCTTACAACTTTTTCTTCAAATATTTGTAGCTTTTTATTGTAATCTCTCTATATATACATTTCCTCCTTGAGACAGAATTGCCTAAAAAGAAATCAGGGATATTAATGAGAATACATTAAAATGCATTTCAAATATTCAGAGAAATTTTAAATATTTCAAATTGACTAATTTTTAAAAATGTGTTTAGAGGTCTTTCTTTTTTAATAAAGGAGAAACTAGGATGATACTCTATTATTACTTTATGAATAGGAACTCTTTCCTAAGACAATAGCTTTTCTCCATACTATATAAAAATTATGAGACTATTTCTATTCATTCTCTGCTGTAATAGTGACTTTCTTTAGGAACTTTGGTGATTATTTCATATTCTCTATTGGTTAGATTTCACAGTCAGATTCAGAATTAATAGTTTCTGTCAAAGAATATTAATTTAATCACCACATAAATGAGATACTTCTGTACATAAAAGTTATTTCATTCAAGTGTCTTGAACCTGCGGCCTTATCCTGATCATTACTCATATGTAATGGTAAGAAATTGGAATATAGATATTATGAAAATAAAATGGTTATAGAGGAGAAGACAACTTTATCACACTGCCTCTCTAGTTATCTTATTATGGTCCAAATGAACTTGAATTTGGGACCAAGGCATAATGTATTCCTGTCCAGTGGTGTGGAGTTCCTTCCAATGTGATTATCTTCTTCTCTAAAGGATTCACTGTCTTGACAAACTGCTATGTGCTGAAGTAAACATAGTTGATTTATAGCAGTCTACCTGTGTGAACTACTTATCAGGTACATAGGAAACCTAGAACTGGACACAGATAATGGTAAGGGCTGTGGAACTTTAGGGGAATACAGATTAAAGAGAGTGGTAAGAAAACTGATAGGAAAAAACCCTATAAGGAGAAGAATTACCTTCTGTTAAGAGGATTCTAGGTCTGAAAGAGGCTTACAAAGGTTACCAGGGCCCAAGATGTAATGGCTCACAGGGAACTTTCTGTACCGATCCTGTAATAATCATCAAATTTCAAAATGTGTATTATTTTCCACAAATTTCTTAGTGAAGAAATGACAGATTTTTTTTAAAAAAAATGATTTTTGCTAAGTCTTCACATTAGCGGTTTAATTTTAGGGAGTTTATTTCTTCCTGGAGCAATGCAGTCCATTTATGATGAACTGTATTAGAATGAAAATTTCTTGTTTTACCAAACAGGATCAAGCCCAATTCAAGGAAAGAGTTAGGATTGGTAGAGAGATAACAGGAGAGTATGCTAATGATTCTCTTCAACATGGATAAAATTGCCAGAAGTGAAGAATTTTGTCGGCATCGGAGTAGATTCCAAACAGAAAATATAGAAAGTTTCATAATTTAAGTCCAAGCATTGGGCATTGGGGAATATCTGCACTTACATGTATGAGCAGGAAAGCTGATATATAGAACATACACAAAACAGGCCACGTGGTCCTGAAAATAAGCCAAATTATGTAAGCCTCAAGGAAAGAACTCAAACAAGGGGAAAGAGTGTTTCAGTGCTGAGGAACTTCTGTATAAGGCCTACTGCAGAAACACATTGCACATTTAAAGCCAGCTTGTTAGTTGTATTTGTTTTGAGTAGTCGATCTAAGGCCAGAGCATTACCTGTGCTGCTGATTCTCTGCCAGTGTTCGTGTTATTTATATAAGGCATCCATGTTACATTTTTATGCTGTATTTCTACCTTGAAAAATTCACTCCTTGAGGTTTTAGGGGATATGTTTAAAAAGACAGAAGTCAAGTTGACCTATAATAGTTTTCTCCACATGGATTCTGAGGTGCACTTGTCAATTTAGTCCTGATACAGCTCCGATCCATTGAGTAATTTCTATTCTCCACCATTCATTTTGCACATAGTGACAAACCACCTTCAGAAAAGGAAGATAGAAAACATTCATTTTTTACCTTCTGACTATATGAAACTAAGTAGTAAAAAGCTTCAGAATTTATGTAAAATTGAGTTATTTATATTATTGAATCAAGTTATATAGTCCTACACCCATTAAAAATGAATACGAATGAGCATGACTTTTTAGGTTTCCTCGGATACAGAAAGGAGACAAACAGATATGTAAGCCCCTCAGATAATGATTTTTCACTGCTTTCCTCTTAGCCTGAAAGAGGACGCGGTCAGGAATGAGCGCCGCCTGCCTTGGGTGAGATAGTGCCCTAATGAAATGACTGACTGGTGACATCCTGGTCTCCCATGATGCAGTGTGAATCGGCCACACTGTGAGAAACAGATGAGAGAGAAACAGCCATAGCTCCTTCGTTTTCCAGCTCTCTGAAGAATATGAGTCAGAGGAAGGTTTCCTTTACTGAAAAAGAAAAGGATTCTAAAACTACCTTAGGTCTCATGTGTCTCCTCTTCTTCCAGATACTGATATACATGAGATGTGATAAAGAATAATATGTAAATACTATTTCTTTTCTTTGGTATGAGAACATGTGGATGTAAGAGAGTTCTAGAATGTATGATAGATTTTGTGACATAAGACATACAGGGAATGTGGTAGGGAAAACTAATGAGGGGAAAGAATAAATACGTTTTGAAAAGAAAAAGAAAGCACATGTATATAGTGGGTGGGGGTTATGGGGTAGGTAGGGATATGGGTAAAAATGAAAATTAACTGGTGTCATATCTGGTGCAAATTCCCCAATGTTGTGTGTGATTGTGAGCTGTATGTGAAATGTACCAATAAAGAATTCAATTGAAAAAAAAAAGAATAAGTTTCACAAAGACTTCTGGGTCTGCATTAGTCATAAAAGTAGGGCTGTGTATTCAGAGATGCATTGGAAATCTCTCCTTACAAAGAGCTTGGACAGACAGCTGGTTATATAGGTGGAATGATATCTCTCTGTCATCTGGCGGTTTCACAGATTCAAACACTGCATCAAAGAGTTTAGCTGTCACTGGCACATACACGCATAGACCAAAGAGATACATTCCTCAACATTCTGCAAAAAAAATTCAACAAAATTTGTGCAATTGTAAAGTATTCCCCAACATGGAGGCATGTGGCATTTACTATTAAGCCTCTTGTTTCCATCCTTCGGAATTTTCTTTTTAAATTCTCTATTCTTTCGGTCCAATGAATCTTTGAAAGTTATCCCCAAATGCTCAGTTTTATTGTAACAGAACTTAAAGGTGATTGTTCCAATATACTCAACCTCCTTCCACATCTGCTAGACTTTATCAATCTTAAAAACAGTTCTCTAAGATCCCACCAAATAGGTAATTATTCTAATATGGTGCGGATAATTAGCTGAATAATACTCTGTCAGGAAATAGTGGAAGGTCATTCTTTTACTTCTGTTCTTTTAATTACATACATAGCATACATGATAATAATTGGTTGAGTGTACAAAATGTGTAACAATAAAATCAAAGTAGTGTTTCCTTCTTAAACTTCAAAAACATGTTTTTGAATAATAATAACTGAACATTTATTTGTGAATCAGTAGGACATTGTGAGAAATGCATACAATGTGTGTTGAGAAAATTAAGACGTTCACTAGCAGAGAATGTGAGTACTGTCTGGATTGCAACTCTGTTAGCAGAGACAGTGAGGACAGGGTCGTGCTTATAACTCACGCCCACCAGCAATCAATACCGCATACCACAATGCCGGACGTGGTGCCTCATGCCTGTAATCCCAGCACTCGGGAGGCAGAGACAGGAGAATTGCTGAGTTCGCGGCGGCTTGCCTGGGCTACATAATGAGCTCAGGGCCAGCCTGAACTATAAAGTGAGACCCTGTCTCAAAAAAAAAAAAATTAAAAAAAAATGATGCTCTGCAAATATACACAAAAATACGTTTTAATAAAACTTAAATTTTAACAAATTTAACACCTACATTTTAATAAGTTGTTATTGTACTTTAATTTGATGTATGTGAGAGATGTTTAAAATCTAATGCATGCTGTGCCTTACTGCTAATATAGTGATTTTTTTCAGTCACTGTAATGCACAGTTGTCTTTAATGGTGACTATATAAGTCACTCATAATTCTTGTTATGAACTGTGGAACCTCTTCAATAAGGATGATGGAAATATAAAACTATGGGAATCTTTTTAATTTCAGTTTTTCATAAAACTAGGTAGAGTGACATCTTTATTTATTTATTTATTTGTTCTTCAGTCTGGTCCTGAGCTCACCATGTAGCCCACGCAAGCCTCAAACTCAGCAATCCTCCTGCCTCTGCCTCCTGAGTTATGGGATTACAGGTATGAACTACAACACTTGGATGATATCTATTTTGTTTTAGAAAAAATTAAACCTTTGATTATAGAACTGATTTTAGTAATTACTAGAAAGGGTAAGGACTCCCATATTTTCAGTCCCATTTTTCTACTAAGATTAGTGAAATCATTCATAAATTTCTCTAAGAGTTACATATTTAAACAATTATGGAGTATCAATATTTTAAAAAATTGTCCCTTCACTGAATACATACAACACAGTTTTTCTTATCATTTTCTTTTTTTTTTTTTTTTTTGCTTTTTGGAGACAGGGTCTCACTTTGTAGTTCAGGCTGGTCCTGAGCTCACTATGGTGCCCAGGCAAGCCGCTGCGAACTCAGCAATCCTCCTGTCTCTGCCTCCCGAGTGCTGGGATTACAGGCGTGAGCCACCACGCCCAGCATTATATGTGGTAACCGGGGATCAAACTCAGGTCCTTGCACTTGTAAGGCAGGCGCCGGAACCACTGAGTTAACCCTCCGGCCCTCTTATCATTTTCTAAACAACACAATATAGTGAATATGTACGCCATATTTACCAACCTGGAGAACCTAAGGTTAACTCACTGTTGAAATGGATAAGATAATAAAAATAAGCCTGGAACTCACAATATGAACCCTAAGATTTCAAATGCAATCCAAAACCAAAAACTTCTAAAAAATTTTCGCATCTGATGTGCAACCAAGAACACTGATTGCTTAAGTCAACAAATGTTAATTTAATTTTTACACTTGGGCAGGTGCTATTTGAGGTGCAGGAAGAAGGCATGCATTAAGTATATAAATTTACTTTCCTAATGGAACTTTAATTTTAGTCTATGTTGACTGACAAATTCATAAAGAAAATACAGTGTAATATATTAGGTGTTGATAAGTCCTGTGAAGAAAGCTAAAAGAGTCTAAGGGTGATGAGAAAAATTAGGAAGGCTTAAAACTTTATATGATAGTTTTAAAAAGTGCCTCTGATGAGGTGATATTTAAGCCGAAATCTTCAAGAAAGAAGGGAGTGACAGGCAGGAATAGAGGAGTGAAGAAGGAAGAGGCGACCAAGTGAAAATAGCTGAAAGCATTGTACGTTCTTGAGGAAAAGCATGAAGTTCTTGTCACCTATAAATCGAGGCTGAATTAAAAAGTTTCAGGGACATTAACTTAGAGGCAGTAATGCATATTTAACCTTGTGTATTTGTTCTTCCATTTCTTAAAATGATGCAACTGGGCTTATATAATTTTAAAACTGCTTTCTCTTCCCAGAGAACTGTTATTCTATACCTGTAGTAATTTTCATGGCTTATAATCAACTTTTAAAAATATATATTCACAGCTGGGCATGGTGGCTCATGCCTGTAATCCCAGCACTTGGGAGGCAGAGGCAGGAGGATTGCTGAGTTTGAGGCTTGCCTGGGCTACATAGTGAGCTGAGGGCCAGCCTGAACTACAAAGTGACACCCTTTCTCAAAAAAAACAAAAACAAAAACAAAACAAAACAAAACATATATATATATATATATATATTCACATTAGTATTTCATAACATTTTAATCTTTTAATTTTAATTGTTTTACTTCCTACATTTCTGGTTCTCTATATCTCACTTGTTTTTCATATAGTTCAAATAAGCAGATACTACTTGCAAAGATGTGTAATTTTAAAAGACTACTAGCAGCCAAAGCATGTAGTAGAGAAACGCAAAGTCTAGAAGAATGTTATAGAACAGACAAGTGATTTTAATATAATAGGATACAATGCCCACTTAAAATTAATTCCATTTTAAAAAAGAAAATCACAAGAGGAAACTGAAGATAAAAATGTCATTTAACTCAGTGTTAATAAATATAAATTATTTAGGCAAATGTAACAAAACATGTATAAGTTTGGTACATTGGCACCTACTGATTTTTGCTGAGGGAAAAATTGAAATAAAACAAAAGATAGATTCATGACTAGGAAAATTTGATGCCTAAAATTAGTCATCTAATAGTCCCAAATTAATCATGGATTCCAGACAGTGTCAATCAAATCTCACCCTATTGGTAGAATTGAAAAATTGATTCTAAATGTATATGAAAATGTTATGATCTAAGAAGAATCAAAACAGTCTTTTGGGGAAAAGAAAAAGGTTGAAAGTTTTACGTTGCGTTACTCTAAGACTAAGTGTGAAGTTATGACAATCAGTATACCATAGTATCACCTAAGGGCCAGAATACAGATAAGTGGATAAAGCACAGGTAATCCAGTAATGGACTCACAAACATATAGTTATTAATATCCATCCAGGTGCCAAAGTAATTCAGTGGTGAAAAAATAACATTTTCTTCTTTGTAAATTTATTTTTGACACAATACTTGTCCATATTTCAGAGAGATAGAGTGATCATTTTATACATACATACAATATGTAAGAAGAAATCAGTGTAACTAAGATCTCCATTCTATGCATGTATTATCCCTTTACATTTGGGATCTATGAACTGCTCTCTGTAAGTCCAATATAAAATATAAAATGAGATATTGTAAAATATCTTCCCTAATACTTTATAGTAGAATAAGGGAATTTGTTCTTTCTAACTGTATTTTTTGCTCATTATCCAAATTCCCTTTTACCCCCACTTCCCTGTATTTCCTCATCTCGAGTAATCTATAGTCTCTCCTTCCAGGACATGAAAGGGACAATCTCTCCAATAAAGAGAACAACTGAATATCAATACTGAAAAAGAAAACGTTTGACTCTTAACATCATATGTAAAAGTTAGCCAAGTTTGTGATGGAACTAAAAGAGATGAATCCCATAATCTCTCTAGAAGAAAACATAGAGGTAAACCCTCATGAGCTTAAGAATTCTCAAAGGAAAAATATAAAAACCCATAAAAGAAATCACATAAAAATACCTTTTCATACATCCAACTTTCTGAGAAGCTTCAACCCAACCTTTTCCCCTCTCTGGCTTGTTGGGGGCGTGGATTGGCCTACCTGAGGAGCCCCCCACCCCGGCTTCTTTTACTCCCTCCCCGGTACCGGCACAAATTTTCAGGGCCCAGCTTGTCTCAGCGTCCTCCTTGCTTGTTTAGGGGCACAGTCTTCAAAGCCCCTGTGATGTGAGTACAGCTCCCCTGGCGGCTCTGCTGCCTTCTCCCCTGCTTGTGTCTCTTCATGCGCTCTTTTTGAGGAAGTGGGGACCGGCATCCCAATGTGGCCAGAATCAGGGTTAGAGGGATCTGGGCACTTTATTAACATTTTCAACCTCCCTGCATCCCAATTAGCTGTGATGAGCACAGCTGGGCTTCCTGAGGATTCCTTGATTTCAGCCCCACCGTTTCCCCCCAGAATGTATTAGCTGTCAAACAGCTACTGCTTCCATTGGCCCTCGCTGAGCTGCCCTCTTGTTAGCTGGGCTGTCTCGGAGCCCTGCACCCACTTCGACAAATAACAGGCCTGCCCTTGGGACCAATCACAGGCCCGGAGCTGCGTGCAAAAAGAACTCTCCACATACCTCCAGGGTTAGTCTAGAAGGACTGCCTCCAGTTCACTGACTTCCTTGTGCTGGAGGTCAAACACTAGCTTTGGTGGTCCTATAACCGGCTCGTGATTTAATTCTTGGGTAATAGGGGGTCTGAGGGTCTTATACATCTACTCATTTCCTCAATAGTGTGGACAGAACAGTCATCTCACATAAAGAAGAATAAACACTAGAGGCTGGGAGCCCTGAAGAGCTTTAAAGAGAAGTAGCCAGTGACGATCAACAGCACAGGGCAGTACCCATCAGAGTGGATCTATAGAGCCTGGCACAAGTTGGCAGCAGTGGTAGTGCCCATGAGCTGAGTTTATGTACAGCATTACGGGGGGCAGTTGGTGACAGGAGAACTGCTGGCACTTGGTTGATTAATGATTTTCATCTGAAATGAGCAAAAGAACCCTCAAGTAATTGGCACCACTAGTCATTATTATTATTACTTTTTGTTTTTTGAAACAGGGTCTTGCTTTGTAGGTTAGGCTGGCCCTAAAGTCACCGTGTAGCCCAAGCTAGTCTTAAACTCATTGCAATCCTCCTGCCTCTGTCTCCTGTGTATTGGGATTATAGGCATGAGCCACCATGCCTAGCAACATTAGTAATTATTAATATCTTTGAAGAACATTTTCAAGAAAAAGTACCTCAATGTGGGAGAAAATATTTGTGCAATACATATATTATACATGTATTGTGTATGAGTACATTATGTGTATTTACTACCCTTGATCTTAGCCAAAAGGCCAAGAAGCGATTATATGTATTTACATTTAGATAAGATTCTAGTAATTTTTTAAACATAGATTTTACAGAAAGTATACAAATGGCCAACAAGCACTTCAAAATATACTTAAATCATCCAAAAATGTAAAATAAAACCAGAAAAATACCACTACAGCACTCTTTAGAATGAAAATGGAACAAGTGCTTGTCAAAATAACTTGGATAATCCTTCAGAGTTAACTCCATCACATAACCCTGAAATTCTACTTTTAATTATTTACTCAAGTGTTGAGGAAATTATGTCCACTTCAAACATGTGTGTAACTATTCATAGCAGCTGTATGCTTAAAAGCCTAAAACCAGAAAAACTGTCAGTCATTACTTCAAGGTTCAACAAATTATGGCATTAAAATACAAAGCAATGCTAGTTAAACCTAGTTATACACAAAACATGAATTATTCCTTAAAATACGCAGAGTGGCAAAAACAACAGAGAACCTAGTGAATAATTCCACTTACATGACACTTCAGAAAATACACGTCCCCTTCCAGCTGCTCTGAAATAGTCCAGAGTCCTCTAGGGACGGGTGTTGGGAGGGGAGGGGCTGCCGGGGATTTCACTCAAATCTTCAGAATGAGGTAAATGCCTTGTCATCTGATCCTGTGATGGTTTCCAAAAGTATATGCATTCATCAAAATCCATCCAACTATACTCAAAATAGGCTACCATGCTAAGTATTCTGGAGATTTTTTTAAAAAAGAAATTGAGTGCATTGGTACATTTTGGAATACTTCATGATCACATTTATCATTAAAAACCTCTACCTGTACACGATGTATCTTGTTTCTTATTTTGTTCCACTCCCAAGTACTACAGAGTTTTAGTGAGGAAGCAGAGACCACAACAACACATACAAATACACACATATGTTTATGTTTACAGCTATATTACAGTATAATAATCACTGAGTATTTATATTAGTCTTAAAATCAATATTAGTATCTTTGCATGTAAAATGATATATTTTATGTATGGAGAGAGATGGAGCATTAGAGAGCTGTACTGAGTTGTAACTGATAGACAAAATTGTAGAGCAGCTCCGGGCCCGCCGTGCCGTGAGTCCAGCGGACTGAGGAACGAGCAGCGGGCGGACCGGACCGAGCAACTCTGAGCCCACCGTGCCATGCTTCCGGCGAACTGAGTGAGCAGCACGTGGACCCGGCTGCAGGGTGCAGTCCATTTCCAGTGGACTGAAGGCCGCCCAGCAGCACACTGTATCTCGGAGCTATGCAGTGAGGAGTCAGACATAGAGGTAACTCATAAGCTCAAAGTATCCAGTATAGAATCTAACAAACCTTTTTTGTCTTATTTACTGTGTTTAATACTGATATTGGCATTTATTGTATTATGGTAACAAACATGATGTGATTGTTCTGCTCAAATACCTACCATGATGTGTCAGGAGTGAGAACTCTCAAG
>PVIC010045728.1:0-14523 GCA_004025085.1 Thryonomys swinderianus
GATCTCATCTTATTAAAAAGCTTATTAAAAAGAAACAACCAGCAGAGTGAGAAGACACCAACAATATGGGAAAAATTTTCCCGGCTGCTTCTCAGACAAAGGGCTACTATTTAGAATATATAAAGAGCTCTAAAAAATCAGCACCTCCAAATTTAAAGACCCAATTCAAAAATGGGCATCTGAAATGAACAGACACCTTTCAGATGAAGAAGTAAAAGCAGCTAAGAAACACATGAAGAAATGCTCAACAACACTGCTCATTCAAGAGATGTATATGAAAACATCTCTGAGATCTTATCTCACCCCACAGACAATGGCTGCTATCTCAAAATCAATCAAAAAATTGCTGGCAAGCCTGTGGTGAGAAAGGAATACTTCTCTACTATTGGTGGAAGTGTAGACTTGTGGTACCACTATGGAGATAAGTGTGGACATTCCTCAGAAAACTAAGATTAGAGGTTCCATTGGACCCTACTATTCCCATGTTAGGGATACACATAAAAGAATTAAAAGATTCATATCATAGTGACATATGTGCACCATGTTTATAGCAGCTTGGTTTGTGATGGCTAAATCTTGGAAACAACCCAAATGTCCATCAACTAGTGACTGGATAAAGATTTTTTTGTTTTAGGATATAGAGTATTACTCTGCCATGAAGAATGATAAGTTTGAGCTATTTATACTCAAATGGACAAACTTTGAGGTCATACTTATAAGTGAAATAAATAGGTCAGAGATGGATAAATACTGTGTCTTTTCTCTGGTAAGAGAAACTGAAGATGTAAATGAGTTCTAGAATGTATGAAATACATTGTGAAATAGAAAATATTCAAAGGGAAAAGACAGGTAGGGATAAGTAATGAAGCAAAAGAGAAAAATTGATGGCAAAAAAGGTAATAAGCTTATGTATAGGGACGGTGGGTTGTAGGGTGGGCAGGGGGATGGGAAAAATGAGAATCAAGTTGTGTTATATATTGGTACAAATTCTCAGTGTTGAGTATGATCATGATGTGTATATAAAATGTACCAATAAAATCATTAAAAAATAAAATCTAAGTTTCTTTTATATCTGACATTTCATACTGGTCATTAAATAGTACTTGTACCTATACAGTGAGAGAGTAGTAACAACAGTATCAAAATCTGACCATCGGCCAACTCACACTGTCCAACAGACTTTCTGTAAAATGATTAATTTTCCCAATAATCCTGTTAGAGAATAGCTGTCTCTTTTGCCATGTTATAGATAAGTGAGCAGAGGCACAGAGAAGTTAAGTAACTTTGCTCCAGGTCAGACAGTTAGACAAATGGCAAAGCCAAGTTTTGAACCCATGCAGTCTGGATCCAGAATGTGAGCTCTTAACTACTACAAAATTCTGTCTTTACCCACTACTTCACAGGGCTGTGGTGGAGAATGAATGGGTTAATTGATTTATAAATCCTCTGTGGACACTGAAGACCTACATGGTTTGAAGGTAGCATTGTGATTAATAATTTGTCCCTTGAATTCTCCATAAGCAACCCTATGGAAAAAGAGTCATAACTGAATTCCATCTGGAAGCCCCCAGCACCTTGTCAAGCACAGAGCAAACAGTTGATGTGTGATGAACACTAGGGCAGTGGAATGAATCAAGATGAGCAAACAAACCACCACTTGATGAGATCTCAGTTTTGAGACCATTTCCCTGGAGAGTGTGGAGGGAAAAATTCAACCTCTAACCTTTTTATCTTTGTGAAAATAATCAGAAAGACATCTCCCAGAAGCTCATATTTACCTCTTCATATTTCTTGATCAAGTTCTGGCAAAAAGCACTATGTGTGCTTTCTTTTTCCTATGCATAAATACTGAAAATAGGGCAGCAGATCTCCCTGTCAATTGGTGACTCAAGTGCTGTTTTGAACTGCTGAGCAGAGAAGCTGTGGGTAAACAGTTAGCCCCAGCACAAGAAAGGAGATGAGATGTCTTCAGTTGTTGGAAAGCCTCCCATAATGTCTTTTATGACTCCAAGCATACTACCTAGAGTCCTTCCTGGGCTGGCAGACATTTAGTTTCAGACCTTTTTCTTTTTTTGTGTGGTATTGATGATTGAACTAGGACCTTGCAATTACCAGGCAGGTGTGGCACCACTGAGCCATATCCCCTACCTCAAACCTCATTTTGGCTAAATGATTGCTTTTAGTGCAATGGACAGAGGAGACCAAGGGGAGGTCAAGGAGGAATTCAGGATCTCTGTTTACTGCTATGCTTTGATGTTTTTCATCTTCTCTTTGCTATGATTAATGTTTTCCAAAACTATGTTCTTCCAGGCACATAGTTCAGTCCCAAGAGCAATGTTCATGAGGAAAGGGAAAATTGGTTAAGGTCTCTCCAAGATCTACCCTTTTGGAAGTCTGTTGCTTTTATATTTCAGCTCTGCTTGAATCTTCACTATCTTTGCTATTTCTCACTGGACAAGAAAGGCCTTTGTGGTGAGGTGAGGAACAGAATAGACTTTTAGCTCGCTCTTTAGGGTATGTTTCATGTTGTCCATGATCAGAGTTTGTCTGTCTGCCATGAGGTGAAGAGCCAATCTTCTAAATGCAGTTTATATTGCATCCTTGTTTCCCTCCTTGCTCATTCCTTATTTCTTTCAAGTAGGCAACTGGACTAGATGGCCACTTCTCACATGACCAACATGTTCTGCTATTTTCCCAGTCCTCTATTTCCCTTGATTTCTCCCTCAGTGGATCACACTGCCAGCCATATGTTCAACACCCATGTTTTTCTTTTTTCTTCTGAATTAATGAGGTGCAATGATATGTTCAATTAACTATATCCCTTGAGGTTATATCCTGATGCCTTGGGGCCTGAAGGTGAAATTATATCTCTGCAGCCAAATGGAGTTCAAACAGTTTCAATTTCTTTCTCAAAACTGCCATCTTTCTTGTTCATAATGATTATTCTTTTTGATTGTCTTTCCATGACTGATTTCTTTTCCTTCCTCTGCACTCTTTTCCCATCAGTTCTGATAGGCTCAATTGTGGCATCCCTGAAGTTTCTCTAGGCAGTTCCATAGTCACCTTCCTGGCTGGTCTATTTAGCCATAGTCTGGCAGTTAATTCCCGGCTGCCAGTGTATGTACTTATTGTATATAGAGAAATATATTCTCCACCACATGAGGACTAATTTGTATTCATGCCTCATTTTACCTGCAATAGAAATACAAACAAAAATCTTTTTATTAGCTAAGGTTTGAATTCTGGAGATACTTGTTCGATGTTCCAAGATGGTTTGTCCATAAATCTGTTCTTAGACTCAAACGGTAAATGCCTGGTTTTTTGACATCAATCTCCTTTCCAGTTGAATAGAGCAGAGATTATGGCTCAATTATACTATTCTTTTGAGTGTTTGTTCATTTTGGGCATAAAGGATTTGAGAATCTTGCTGGGAAAGTGTTCAAGGAAGCCATTTATACACCCCTCATGTTGTTGCAAAATGGACACTTAATGAAGGTTTCTGCTCCTTCTTAAGGATCTCAGGGCTTCTTTAGGTGTGGAAGACAAAGATGCTAAGCCTTTGGGACAGCATGGTACTTCTCTTGGGATAAGATCAGGGCAAAAGTTACTCCACCACACCAAAGGAAATGAGGGGATAATGACATTCTCTCTGCCAAAGGCCTTTTTAAATCTTTCTGTCTAATCCTCCTAAACCCCCCAAGAAAGAGCCTATGTCTAACTGTTCTGGGGCCAATGTAAGGAGATGAATGGGAATGGAAGCACAGAGGAAACTCAGCAGAGACAGCACATCCTGAAGATCGGCAAATGGGAAGTGTGACAGCCAACTTCTTGGAAGGGGAGGGCAAAACTGTAATTAAATTTTCTGATCTTGTTAGCCAATTTCTTCACTCACTGCCCCTGAACCAGAGAACAGGGAGGGAGGAAGGACACTGTTGCATCCGCAGCGGCAGGGAGGGAAATGAGCTTTTCACGGATTATTGGGTTAGTTCCACTTCTCCCACTTTTTAATTTATTTGTCTGCATGTTCTCTAGAGCTGAAAAGGCTCCGAGTCCTTTTTCCATTTTCTTTTAATTACATCTGATTTTGGTGTCTGAAAACTTGGGAGGGACTAAGGTTACAATAGGAGGATGATAACAGTTGGAAGGTCCTCTTATCCCCTTTAGATCTTTTTTGCAGAATTTGAGATTCCTAGTGATGGTTTTCTTTTTCTTTCTATTCCTTTCTTTCTCTTTTCTTCAACAGTTATATTATTTTTTCTTTCAAATTATCATACTTTGTCATCTTGTGCCTAAAAATTATGAATGTTTCTCCTACATTTCAAGAGAAGAGTATGCTTTTATTTTCAAAGTTCTGTCTTTTGTATTCCTCTTTTGCATAATGGAACCCAGAACAGCAAAGTTAGCTGTGGCCTGTCTGGGAGGATTAACATTGACTGTGTTCTGTCTTTTTGAAGCACAAAAAGAAAAAAAAAAGACCCCAAAGGAAACAAAGATATAACAACACAAAAACTGATCTGAGGGCAGAAAAGAGCTAAATGAGGTAGTGGTGAGTAATGTAGCTGAGTGCTTAAAATCACTAGCCATCATATTTTGGGCATTTAAGGGCATTTAAAGGCATTTAAGTTCCCAGGTGAGAAAGCCAAACATAGATATTTGGTGGCTTGCGGAGAAATAAGAATTCCTTTTGTTGCTGTGGGGTGGATGTGCAGCAGAGGGCCTGTCTGGTGTGCCATGTCTGCTGGCCTACTATGGACCTGCTACCCTGGAGAGCATTCGTGTCATACTTTACCCGGGGCAGGGAACATTAACCAAACTTCTGCTCACAGGTCTGAGATTTATGATGCTTTAAGCATGTTTTGGATAGTTTACTTAACAGGCAGGCTACTCAGTAGATGCAAAGAACACTGTGGGAAGCCCTGTCAGCCCCTCATATAAGTGGATAGACATCTGACAGAGCAGCTGAATTGAGATTCCAAAGAGACTTCTCGCTAAGTGTGAGAGACAAGACATATGCATTCAGTGACTGTGGGCCAAGAAAAATGATTCAATATGAGCCTAAATTGGAAGCCACAAGGCACAGACTGAATTATAAGTTTGACTTTGAAGTCAATCTGCTTCATACATGGGCAACCTTAAGGAGACTGCTCCAGGATATATATCCTTTCTAGTAATTCATGGGTTCTTGAGAATCCCCAGAGAGCCCTGCCGAGGCCTGTTGTGGAAATGCTAACAGGTGTCCAGAGAGCACAGCATATACTTTAACTCTGAATTCACCAACCCAGCATTGGATTTCATCCAAAGATGAAACATGTTTTTTTTTTTCCCAGTAAGTCCAAGAGGATCACAGAAGGATTGGAAGACACTGACTTGGAGCTTGGGATGATGAAAATTGTAGCTTGGGAAGGAAGAAGGGCATTTTCGGCAGAGGTAGCTCTGTAAGCAATGGGATAGAAGGATAAAATGTGATAAATGAGAAATCAGAAGAAATTTAGATGGGAAACATAATGGTATATGATGAGCTACAGTAGGGAAAAGATCTGGAAGGTAAGTTTGAGGTGAATAATCATAGAGCACTCACAAATGTGAACCTCATTTGTACTTTGTAGAGTAGGCAATGTGGACACAGAAGGCTGGTGACTGGGGAAGAATGGAAATGGTGCTAAAAGAAAAACAATAACTCTGAACCTGTTTCTCTGAAAAATGAGGGAGCTGGACAAATTGCTATTTGAGGTCCCCCCAAACTATACTTCAGTTACTAACAAAAGAGAACAAATGGCTTATGAGTTCTGGGTACCCTTGTTCTAATAAGTCTCTTTTTTTTTCTCAGAAATGATGATGATGATGATGATGATGATGATGATGATGATGATGATGATGTGTGTGTGTGTGTGTGTGTGAGAGAGAGAGAGAGAGAGAGAGAACAAGGGAAGTGGTAGTGGGGGTAGATAGGCAAAATAAAAGTGTTCTGGAATGTATGGTTCATAGATGAAGCACAAAATGATAAAACTACAAGGAATAAGTTCATAATTGTTGCTATTCATAATTCATATTTATTACTATTCATAATTATGAATTCATAGTTATTACTGCTGTTACTACTTTTGTTGATAAAAGTGATGCTATTTAAATATCCTTGATGAAAGAAGAGGGAAAGTATTCCAGTGTTTGGTGTTAAATTTCTGGAGAGCTGTCTGATTTAGCTGTTGTAGAAAACAAATCTTTGCAATTCAGGTTTCAGAAGCCTGTGATGTGGTTGGTTAGGGGGAGCATAACTTCTGGTATCTCTGGTTTTTGAGCGGAGCACAACTGCCTGCTCTGTCTCCTGTGGCTCAGCCCCAACCTGCTCCAAGTTTGC
Organism: Thryonomys swinderianus; assembly: GCA_004025085.1. NCBI lineage: Eukaryota > Metazoa > Chordata > Mammalia > Rodentia > Thryonomyidae > Thryonomys > Thryonomys swinderianus. The sequence continues at coordinate 6,356 of PVIC010045728.1, forward strand.
CCTCTCTTCCCTGAGAGAGAAGAAATGACAGAAGAGCAACTTCATATGACTCTCAAATCACAGCATTTTAGTGTTAAAAGGAAACAGTTATTGCACAGTTTCAAAAACATTCCTGGGACTTTAAATTATACCAAGACAAGTGAGGCAGTGAGATCCACATATGGATTCTGTAACAAATGAGTAAGACAGGAATAATGAAGACAAGTGAAGCTTCATCAAAGTGTTTTTCACATGAAATGCTGATTTGGTCTGAGCACCTCCATGGGTACAAATGGACTTTGGGTTTTGCAAACAAAGTAGATCAGAGACTTGGGCTTGAGGTAGGGAATGTGATAGGGAGGAAGTTACATGATCTTCCAAATTTGCTCAGTTCCAAGAAGCCACTCTCAGGCCTGAACTATGAGGTTGATGGCCTCAAAGGAGGTCATTATCCCTTTTTTTCTGGGAGAGTCTTCTCTCCAGGCATTGAGCTCTTCTGGGCAGGTGACCTGGCTAACCTTGCCCCATCTTGCTCTGCTGGTCTTCAGACCTTGGCTACCCCTTCTAGACAAATACCAGGCACAAGATAATGAAGAGAATGGGAATGATTTAACAAGGTAGTGGACAGTCCCTGCCAGATCAGCAGACCTGGCCATGGAGATGTGGCGGAATAGAGGCACAGGGCCTTCTGCCGATGGCTCCAGCTCTTCACAAACACCAGCCAAAACATGGTTGAGACAAACTCATTGAAATCAATAGATGTAATTTCCTATTGTGGATATCAATGATTTATTATGGACATTAAGCTAGATAAAGTACAAGTAAGGCAACAGTGATTTTTGAACAAATATTAAATATGCTGTTTCTGAGTTCAGACTGATATATTATAAAAACAGGGCTCAAACAACCCAGAGCTAATAAAGACATATCAGGCTTTCATTAGAACAGATATTAGAATGAAACTACAGCTTCAACATATTTTTATACAGTGAAATATTGCACAAGCAGTTCTTTCATTAGGGATGGGGAAATCAAATTTTAACACCAATGTCTAGTTGGAAGTTTTTCTACTGCTCATCAATTCTACTCTCATTTCCAATATTAATAACTCAGCTAAGCACCTGGCATGGAGGCTTTTCCCTGCTGAGTTAATACATTTTTTTCTTTGAATCCTGATTTGCTTGATTACATCATAGCAAGTATGACCACATAAGATGTTGCCCTGGACATATGATTACTTGAAGTAACAGTTAAAAACATGTGAAGTACTGATTCAAATCTGTATTCAGGTTTTGTACAAATTTTATTTTTGAATTACTGATGACAATTTAAAGAAAAATAGTCAAAATAGATACAAGAAAAGAGAGATTACTGGCAATATTTAACAAAAAATTAAAACATTTTGAACATACTGTCAACTAGCAATGAAAAAATTACAGTAAGTAAATAAAAACAGCAGAGTTAAAGATAAGGTAGAACAACGTTTTGTTTTCCACTCAATATTTGGATCTAGAAGTCATGAACTGAAAGTGACTCTAGGGTTCAGGCTCACAAATACCAGAGGAGGGAGATAGTGGTCCACCGTGGATGCCCCTGGAGGAGGCCTGCATCTGTGTAACCATTCCAGGGAAGCCAGCAAAGGCACCAACTCCTGCGATGTCCTTTATTAGGAGGAACTATCTTAGTCCTTCAACCTACTCCACCTCCCGACGTTGTACAATAATCAAAACCAGCTATATCATTTTACGAGTCCTAAAACAAAAATGCAGTTCTGGGATCCTTATTAAAAATAGTTTAAAAATTTCAACAAAACAGTGCACAGCATGAAACTAAGTGTACGTCCCTGCTTAGTGCCAGGCCTGTGAAAATGGGCAAGTTGCATGGACTTGAAATTGTAAATGGGAACTCAGGGACCCTATTGGCTCAAAGCTTAGAATCTCAGTTCAGCCATGCTAGAAGATTACTTATTTATTTGAAGCACTGAGAGATCTTTATTTGCTGGTTTCTGCCAGCCTTAGGTATAAAAAGTTTGGGCACAGGGGAAAGGAGGGGAAATTGCATGCAGAAATCATAACATGCCCTGCCTTTTTGCCATTCATGTTCCTCCTTTGTTGTCGTTAACCAGCTAATATGCAAGCATCTCCTCAGTGACCCCAGGATTCTTTTTCATGCACTCTCAGGTACTGAATATATATAGTGTCAAGCGCTTGCCTGGGATTGAAGACAAGGATAAATAAAATAATTGCTCTCAATAAATTCAAACTGGTGAGGAAAAAATTTTGTCACCTGAGAAATGGTAGGGTTTCATTTCTGGAGAGGAGGTTGTCATTTTCAGAAAGAGAAAAAAAAGTATAAATTCAGTACTTTGGCATCAGTTTATCACTTTTACTGAAGAAGATCACAGAAGAGGGCACATCTCCCTTAGTGAGTCTGGTTTTATTTACCAGTGGTTTTAATGAGCAGAGAAAAGCAAATTGCTCTTGGTAGGTTAGGATGACAGGATCTTCAGAGAGAGGTAGATTCTGATTGGAAAAGAGGCTGCAAACATTATAGAGCTTTCTAGAACTCATAGGATAAATACCTTAGACTCTTAGAGGCCATTTTTCACACAACAGGATGTGGCCTCCTCCTCAAAATAATGGGGGGGGTAGTTTTATGTCCTACGTCAATATTGAGAAATTGGCAATAAACTCAATTTTCTCATAATCTCTGTATTATCAGAAAAGTCCCAGAAGGAAAATGAGTCTTTTTGATACCTTTAATCAATGCCTCAGTTCCTTTTACTTCAAGAAAGCTTTCCTGGGGAGGAAATTTCCTTCAAGTCTCTGAGGGATGAGTTTCATGGTCATTGGCTTCAGAACAGTGTGTTTTTTGCTTTGTGTTTAGTTGTGACAGACTTTTTCTTTTCCCTTCTGTGAATCTTAACCACAGCACAACAGATTTCTTTTGGGTATGGTTGAAAACGTTCTGATTTTCATCTTTTCTATAAATATTTTGAAGATGAGTAAAGACAGTCTTTAGATGCTGCTTTCAGAAATATTTTTCTCAAACTGCTTATAACATATTAAACTAAATAAACATTCTAAAGACAGATGTTGTTTTGCTACATGAATAATATCAAATTAGAATTGTCCATTGTTGACTAGAAAATAGTATATGTGATTGGTTTGCTGCATGATCTGGTCTTGATAGGGGTCTCAGGAGTAGAAGAAACCACCTGTTCATTCATAGCTTGACATGACACATTGATTTGTCCTTCTTTGGTCATTGGATGGAATTTGGGTACATGTCATAATTTTTAGGGTCAGTCTCATGTTAAAATGTCCTCTAATCAGTTCCAGTCTCAAGAAGATCTCATTTCAATAATGAAAAAGTCTGTCCAGTGCCATCTTCATATAATTCCCTGCCTGTATCAAGCTTTAAGCATCTGTCCCCTCTCTGAGCACTCCCAAGCTGTTTTGGACCAGTAAGCTTGAAATAGGGGAAAGAGTGCCAAATGTTTTTTTTTTCTCCTTGGATTTCTGGGTTGTTAATATTATTATTTAGATTGGATTACCTATCTTCCCTCTGCTGTGTGCTTTTCTTGTGCATTAGAATGAACAGTGTGTTTTGCCTCCCTGTGGACTTTGAACTTGGCCAGTGAAGTGATAGTAGTCAGACAAAAGCAGAAATTGCAAAACAATCGAGTGGTTTGGCTTTTACTCTTGTAATGGCTGCAACAAGGTTGTGCATCAGGTAGCCACAAACCCTTTAGTTAGAAGACAGGCAGATCTGTTTAGTGATTCCTTGGCATATCTCACAAAAGCATTGAGTACTATACTTTGGAATGTGATGATAATTGGCATAAAGTGTTTTCTTTTCCAAATTTTGGACCTCAGGAACAATTAAGACAAAAATAATTCCATTTTTAGATCCTGATATATATATATATATATATATATATATATATGTGTATATATATATATATATAAAATGTATTTTTTCTACTCTGAAGTAAAGAAAAAGTATAGAATCACACTAGGTTATAACTTATATGAAGTACTTAATGCACAAGCACTGAGCAAACATAAACTTACTTTATTGGCATTAGTTGATATTTTTCCATTGGAACTGAACAACCCAAAGACTTCAAAATTACTATTTTGATCTTTGCTTCTCAGTGAAGCTCACCCTCGTATCCCCATGTACAATTCAAGCCTCATAATATCCCCTATTTTCTTTGTCTTCTGTATGTTTCCCTGTAACACTTCTAACATCTAAAACACTAGAGTTATTTTTTTAATTGCCAGGTTATTCTCAGTAGAACATCAACTATCCCTCCTTCTTTCACAGTGATTGGTTTATGGATGGTCATGTCATATAATCAGAGTGAGTAGGAAAACATGAAACTTAGCTTCAATATTGAGAGTCAGACACATTGTATTTCTGCATTGGTCATATGTCTGAAGATGTAAGGTTGGCCTGGCTCATTACCCTAATACAGGTAGGGGCTGCACTCCAGCAGAGCTGGATGCTGGATGGGACCAAACTCTTAATGCATCATTTGAGCTCCTGGATCAAGAGAGGCCTTTAGGGGACCTACAGAATTCCATTTTATGACTTCATTCTTTCTCTTTTCTTAGTCATCTTCAGTTGATTTTTCTATCAGTGGTAAGTGAAGAAGCCCTACCTGATACACATGGCAACATTGTAGTTATGATTGTCTTCCATGTCTCTGCTTAGAGGGAGAGAAGGCTGACCTAGTAGTCTGGTAAGTTAGTACTGGCCAAGCTCGAGATTATTTTTGCAGCACAGACAGGATTGAGGTCCTGGCAAGGAGGCAAAGATAGTGAGATGTGGAAAATTCACTATGTCCATGGTGAATAACATGACAGAAGGCATTGAGCAGCCTGCTATGTGGACACTGTGACAAGGTATCATTTATATGTAGGGCATGAAATAATTCAAAGATTGATTTTTGGGCTGTGTGCATTGTGCCCAGGAGTGAGATATGTGTCAGACAGAGTACAAAAATTCCCCAGTTTAAAAAACCTTCTTGTGATGGGACTTTCATGCCTCTTGTAATGGTACTGTTTAGATCCTCCTAAGAAGACATAGAATATTTACCCTTATTAATACATGCTGATCTTATGCTGTGTTTTGGTGGATAGGATAAGGTAAGTAGAAGTGCCGGTGCCTCTCTTCCAAGCTTTTAGATATTTTGTTTTGCCTACCTCTCTCAGAATCATTGTGAGCAAGCCTAGAGTGGCTTCTGGAAGTAAAAAGACCCTACTGATGGGGAACAAGAAGACTCAGGTGAGCTAGTCAAAGATGAGTCTCTTTCCAGCCAAGCCCTTCAAAAGCAAGAGAGTCCAGCAGAACCACTTACCTAAAGTACAGATGACCATATTTGGATGAAGGAGACCAAGAAATAATTACTGTCTATTCCTTTAAATTACTAAGTTTTGGTATGGCTTCATACAAAGTAATAGGTAATTAAAACTCTGGTTCCCAGGATATTATCACTTGAGATTCTAATTATATTAGTCTGGGGTGAGAACTTAGTAATTTGTATTATTAAAAAGTTTGTATCTTCTTGTCACAACAGATCTGGAAACAATTATCAACACACCTCTGGTGTGGAAAATTTTGTAGCTATATTGTATACATGCATCCCAACTTGTCCATTCAGCCTTTTAACAATGTATTTTGGCAGTGTTTAAAAAACAATTGGTACACTTTAGCAATGATGGGTTTCTTGGGTGAGGGAGTCCTGAGATGTGGGCAGGAAAGGAGCTCAGGGAGTCCTTGCAGCTGGAAATAAAAAAGCATCACAGTTTCTAGACACTCAATTTGAACTCTATTAAATGAAACATAGGCCCTTTGGGAGAGGTGTTTGTTCTTGATTCAGCTGTGTTCAGCTCAGACAATGGCCTGTGGGGACAGGTTTGTCACAGGCACGCAGGTGTCTGTCTGCTTTAAGACAGAAGACTTCCCCAACCTGTTTGTGACATACCCTGTTTTGTAATTAGAAGTAAGCCGGACATGAGCCTTCTTTGGCTCTGAGGAAAAAGTCACATAGCTCGGCCTTTGACTGAGCTCATAAGTGATATTGGGTAACTTTCTGAATACAGGGAGTGCTTGTTTATTTTAACCCCTTCCTTTTGGCCCCTTTGGTTACCATGGGATGTAGTCAGGTACACTTTAGCAATGTAGTCAGGATTCCCCATAACTGCACTGTGTGCACCAACAGGCATACAGCAAAAAAATAAACAGAAAAACTAGTTTAAACACTCTGTCTTTTCAAGCAGCAGCTTGTTTCATCTTGAAACAGTTCCTCCCTGCAAAACTTCATGTTGAGACACTGCAGAATGTAGTCCATGAAAAGGACCAGAGAAAATACTCATTGCTGTTATTTTAGCATTTATCTAAGGCAACAGCCAGTACAATTACAAAAGAAAGAAGTTATCAATATTAGAAAAAAATTATCATTGTACACAGTTGATAGTATCACATATAAACCAATGGAATAGATGGAAAATGATTAGAAACAATGAAAATAGATTATTTCAAACCATACATAAAAATCAATTTAACTTTTTTTATGAAGTGTTTCATAACACCAGAATCTATGCATATATATATGTGTGTGTGTGTGTGTGTGTGTGTGTGTGTGTGTGTATGCTTTTAAAATATATGCAATTAAAATTAAGACTACCTCAGGCCGGAGATTTGGCTCAGTGGTTCCAGCGCCTGCCTCACAAGCACAAGGTCTCTGGTTCAATCCCCCATAACCACATACAACAATACTGGGCATGGTACACCCACTGGCAATCAGTACCTCATACCACAGATGCCGGGCTTGGTGGCTCAAAGCCTGTAATCCCAGCACTCAGGAGGCAGAGGCAGGAGGATTGCTGAGTTCAAGGCTTGCCTGGGCACCATAGTGAGCTCAGGGCCAGCCTGAAGTACAAGGCGAGACCCTGTCTCAAAAAAAAAAAAATTAAGACTACCTCAATAAATGTATTCATGGTATACTACAAACATGTACTAATAAAATTTTTTAAATTAAGAGAGTAATCACTGCTTTCTAACCACATCTCCTTCCCTTGAGTAACATCTGTTAATCATTACCTTGCTTTATTTACATTGGTACCAAAAGTTATGCATATCCCTAATTCATGTATGGTTAGTTTTGCTATTTTTAATTTGTTTTTTTTAATCATCATTATGCTTCTGAATCCTCAGTATTGATCACATAGCTATAGTTTAGAGTAATCACTGTTACTATAGCTTAGTAATTTTCTTTGCTGTAAACTATTTTGCCATGTGATTGTGTACTATGTCATCAAAATTCAAATATGTATTTTTATGTGTACCTATGAATTACATTTTAAGATCTGAAGCATACAAAACATATCACGTATATACATACATGCACACTAAGAATACATGTCCCATCTTTTCTGCTCTTTTGGTATCTTAATTAAATCTATTCCTACCTGATTATCATAATGACATTTTCTTGTGAAACTTCCTTTTTTTTTTTGGTTTGCTTTTTGGAGACAGGGTCTCGCTTTGTAGTTCAGGCTGGCCCTGAGCTCACTATGGTGCCCAGGTAAGCCGCCGCGAACTCAGCAATCCTCCTGTCTCTGCCTCCTGAGTGCTGGGATTACAGGCGTGAGCCACCATGTCTGGCATTGTGGTGTGTGATGTTGATTGTTGGTGGGCGTGTCTCCACGCCCAGCATTATATGTGGTTATCAGGGATGGAACTCAGGTCCTTGCGCTTCTGAGGCAGGTGCCGGAACCACTGAGCTAATCCTCCGGCCCAAACTTCCATTTTTGTATTAAAATTTAATTTTAACTTTTATAGTTACTTTTTAATTTACTTGGAAATGCATGTGCATAGCTTGAGTTATGTATTAAATTCCTTTTTCTTCTTTCTTTCCACCTTTCTTCCCCTCTCTCTCCCTCCTTACTTTTTCCTTTCCTTCTTCCTCTCTTTTTCCATTTTTCTCTCCTATTTTCTTTCACTTTATTTTTCTTCCTTCTTTCCCTCCTTCCCTCCCTTTTTCCTTCCTTCCTCCCTTCCTCCTTCCCTTCCTCTCTCCCTCCCTCCTTCTTTCCTTTCTTCCTTTTCCCTTCCTTCTCTTTCTTTTTTCCTTTCTCTCTCCCCTTCCTTGTTTGCTTGCTTGCTTCCTTCCTCCC
>PVIC010045729.1:0-14509 GCA_004025085.1 Thryonomys swinderianus
TATGTTATTCTTCTTTGAGTCATCTAGGAGCTGTTGGATTGATTTCTCATAGTCCCTTGCCATTTTCCATAAATTAATCCTTTCCTGTTCATTGGCTGTAACCCTGTCTTCTATGTCTGAAATTTGGTTTTCAGCTTCATTCATACTACTTTGCAAATTTTCATTCTCGTTTTTGATTACCTGGACTTCTGCTTGAAGCTCTTTATAATGTTCCATTACTTTTGTTATCTGAGCTTCTGTGATGCTCCTAATCTCTTCTTTAATGAACTTTGTCACTGTGGACAGCATCTCTGTTTTTGTCTTAGAGATCAGTTCTGATTTCCATTTTAGATCTGCTTTTGTTGCCAGTTCAGAGAGGCCTGGAGGTTGAGCTTCATTTTGCTCCATTTCCCTTTTCCCTGAATTCCCCTGTGGTGATCTTTGTGCCTGGGTTCTTGAATTTTTTCTCATTTCTGTTGTGCTGGTGAACACTGTAAATCACTGTACACCCTAAATGGTGCTTACACAGACTCATGCAAACAGGAATGGAGTTCCCACGAGGCTTCTGGCCTGAGTCTGATAGCAGGTAGGTTAGACTTGTGTGGAGTGGATGGATGCCCCATGGGGCAGCTGGCCTGGGTCCTGTGGCAGGCAGGCTGCTTGCAGTCGGTGAAAGTCACTGGTGGCCTCCATAGTGCTTACCCAGACTTACCGGGGTGGATGGAGGTCCCTGGGGCAGCTGGCCTGGGTCTGGTGGTGGGCCAGCTGCTTGTAGGTGGCAGAAGTCACTGCAAGAATTTGTAATTTCATGAAAGGGCCAAAGCTCCTGGTTCAAGAGCTTATACCAAGGCCAGATAGTCTTGTAGAGGAAAAGAATTTTTTTTCTTACAAATCTGCGAATCAAATATAGACTACATCTTAAGAATATAGCTCCAAGTTATGTCAGAAGAGAAAGAGGGTGGGCCAGAAAGTTAGCTCAGTGGTTCTGGCACCTGCCTCACAAGTGTAAGGTCCTGAGTTCGATCTCTGGTAACCACATACAGTGCTGGGCATGGAGACTCACACCCACCAGCAATCAATACCACATACCACAGTGCCGGGCGTGGTGGCTCACACCTGTAATCCCAGCACTCGGGAGGCAGAGACAGGAAGATTGCTGAGTTCGAGGCTTGCCTGGGCTACATAGTGAACTTAGAGCCAGATCCAGCCTGAACTACAAAGTGAGATCCTGTCTCAAAAAAAAAAAAAAGAGAAAGAGGGCATTAGACCCACTGTCAGGGCTTACCATGATGCAGTATTCACCCTCAGATTATATCCTTAGAGGGTGACAGACCTTCCACCACCAACTGTACAGTAATGTGAGGCACCCCAAAATCCAGGGCATTCCCCAAGAAAATATTTGTGCATTATCATTGTGCATGACAGTGAAACCTTGGTGAAGAGAACCGTGGCTCTGGGCCAATAGCAGAGGGCTGGAGTCATGGGCACCATTTTGGAAGGAGCTGTGGTACTGCAGCCACTGCCATGGCCACTGTTTCCAGTGGGTCACATCATACTGAGCTGAGAGAGGAGATAAACCAAACTTTCCCATTGACTGGCTGTGAGGGAAAGTGGAAACTCGTTTTCCACAAGAGATGAAAAGCCTGATCTTCCATTTTGAGAAGCTCAGCCAAGAAAGGGCAAAGCTGGAGACTGTGACAGACCTCCAGTGAAATAGTTCAGTGGGGGTCCTCAAGTGATGCATAGATTTGTCCTTCACAACTTCTGCTGACAACTGTGCTGTCATGTGACAGTGAGGAGGTCCCAGGGAAGAAAGCCACTCTTTCCCCTGTGGACTGCAGTGGACCATCACACTTGTTCCACTGCCTTCTGGTCCCACCAGTGGTAGCACCTGCCAGGGCTCCTCAGGTACAAAAAGGAAGGAAGGCTCTCTGCAGATCAGAACCCTGACAGGCCATGGCAGGTGGGGTCATAGCTCAGAGACTTATTGGGGATCATCCCAGCCTGGTGTCATTAGTTTCCCACAGACTAACCTGCCAACCAGGCACAGCATCGGGCTGAAGAGATGCCCAAAGAAGCAAGGAAAGTCCTTGTACTGCAAGCAAAATGTCATGCTTGGCAGCATGTGGAAGGCCAGTGCTGTGGGTGGTGAAAGGACAGTAAGTACAGAAGGAAAGGTATTGAAAACAGGCTGTGAGGATCTGGGCCAGTCAGGAGGGGAGCAACACCAGAGCCTGGAGGAAATGTGTTTTGGGGGGATGGGAATGAATCTGCCATTGGCTCATGGCAGCTGTGCAGTGGGGCGACCGGCTGGAGTTACTGGCATCATTTTGAAGGGAGACGTGGTAGTGTAGCCACTGACCATGGCCACCATTTGAATGAATTTGGCCACTCAGGTTTGTGTCTGTCTTCTTAAATCCTGATCATTAGACACACACGGGAAGCCCAAAGCAGGAGGTATATTCTAACTGTTCAGTCTATGAGGAAAAACCTTTCCATTGTCCTCTTGTTCACACAAGCTGCTTACAGTTTCTTCCAAGTACACATAGTTTATTGATCAACCATAGCCTTGAGTTAAATCTGTACATGAAATTAAAGTTTCACTGGCTGCTGTTCTCTAAGATTCCCCTTTCATCACTGGTTTTGACTGTCCATGGATCTTTCTCCTGCATCCTCTAGACAAGAAGTTGATGGGCTTTCCCATTGGCATTTTTGGTGCCACAGCACAGTAGCCTCTACATCTATACCTCACATCAGGGGAAAGTGACACATAAATGCGAATATTATTCTATGGTTATCACTTTTCAAATTTCAGTTCTCCTTCAGAGTTTTCTCTCTGTGTTTTCTTAACTTCTGAGCCATTAGATATTTTTCTTATGTTTTTGTATTTTTCTAGGTTTTAGGATTGTTATTTGAAAGAGGACCAGTTGTATTAGCAACTCGCCTCTTCTAGATATAGAGCCTCCCAGACACTGTATATGTATTTGAATTCTGTTACAGTACTTATTTTTCCATATATTTGTTCCACTTCTTCTCTTTTATTTTTATATTAGTTCTGTTTATTTTGAAGTCTTTATTTGCAAATTTCAGCATCTGGTTCATTTCTCACTCTTCCTGTTAACTGTTTTAGCTCTTAATTATCAATCATGTTCCTGCTCCTTACCAATACTCTTATTTATCATAAGCTGGGCATTGGGAGTTTGAAACATTTTAGAGCTTTCAAGTGAATATCTTCTACCAGAATGGTTCACCCTTGCCTTTTCTAAGCAGTTAACAGGTGACTAATAGCTTAACCCAGTGAAGAGCTAACTAAGAAGACCCTAAGTTTCAGTGCTTCCTAGTTTCATATACATCTAGTTCATCCCCACTGTTGGCCTCCAGATCTTTCTACCAAGAGTCTGAAAATGTTCCCTGGGAACTACCCCATGGTAAGATGTGTCTTGGAGAAAGGAGGAATAAACATCATTTGAGTTCGTGTTTTTCTCCTGTGACTTCCCTGGCAGGAAAGAGAAAGGCATATTGCTTCTCAGTGGGGCTTCCCAGAGACCTACTGTCAGTGGAGCACCAGATGCATGTTGAGACTCCACTCCATGTTCAGAAATGCTCCAGGCATGGAGAGCACTGGAGTAAAATGGGACAAATTGCTGTCCTGGAAGAATTCCTGACTTCCCTTCAGTTTTCTCTGCATTTTGAGGGCCTAGCCACTGGTGAGGGAGAAATTTTAATTATATGCTCAATGAGACATTCTCCTTTTTCTTCTGCTTGTATCTTATACCTATTTAATATCTTTTAAGTCAGTGCTGACTAAGTAGAAAGTTGGGAAAGTTGTGTGCTTGTCATAGCTTGAAACAGACCCCATGGGCCACTGTCCTCTGCTAAATGTATAATATCATTATCAGAGATTTAGCCAGTGTGTTGGAAATGGGAAAGGCAATCTTTTATAGGGATTATTATATCAGCTGAATCCAATCAGGTCTGGCTCCTTTTTTGATAAGGTAAATGAAGAGATTAACATCTAGTAGTTTCCAAACAGTAAAAGTTAAACTATGTGTCCGAAAATTAAAATATTGAAATAGTGTTAAAATATTAACTCTATTTGCATGTAGCAAATATAGAAATGTAAATTTTATCACAAGAAACAGTCCCTGTAGTGTAGCTTAAAAATATCAAATTCTGCTTGCAATTATTGTCAGAAAGTTAAAAATTAAATTTCATTCCCTGGAGTGGTTTCACTGTCAGAGTGGTTGCTTCTGTTATCTGCCCATCCAAAATTATTCAGCTGATTTAATCCCCTCAAAATTACTGAGTTGGTTTTCACCATGGGATTTCTCCAGGGGATTTTCCCAGCTCTTCAGATACCAACACTTAAAGTGATTATGTACAATCTATTTCCATCTCATGACTTCATCTTGGAAAACACTGTTTTCCTAGTTCATCTTTAATGGAAAGGAGCTCAAGGTTGGACATAACTGTCAGGATTCAGCTCTCTGCCATTTGTTAGCGGAAAAAATTTTGGAATTGTTGCTGGGATCTCTTTGGCATTAGATTATTTTTCCTGCTGCAACCTGTCCAGTGCTGGTCACATGCTGAGGAAGGATAGGGTTAGTTGTGAGGTAAAAAGTCTTGGCCACCCCAGGGACACTAATAGTCAAAATCAGAGGCCTTTGTACCAATACAGCCTCTCTGGGCATCTCCGTTTGTGGTGATTAGATGCAAGGGGAGAGGACACACAGTGTTACTTCCTTCTCTCTATTTTTTTCTCCCTTCCTAGTACTCTCCAGTCCTGATCCTGCTTAGCTTCTGAGACCAGATAAGGGATTGGATGCATTCAGGGTGGATAGCTATAGACCTTCCTAATTTTTTTCTAATTGCATGGGGTTGTGGGAATTAACACAAAGAGATTATAGAAGTTAAAGTCTAAGCTGCTTTCATAGGGAGAAAGTACACAACAGAGTTTATTTAGCCTTAATAAAGGTCAACTGTTTATCAGACTTACGCACTAACTCCATTTACTGTATATTCTTTTTTTTTATGTTGAGCAAAGAGCCAAATAACAGTTTTCTTGGGTTAAAATATCTTAGATGTGGTCTGATGGTTTGTTCCTACAGTAAGTTATATCTCTATCTTAGTGAAATACATTAGCTAAGAGTTCTGAACACTGGGAAGCCAAAGACAAAAGGAGTTGCACTTGGCAAGAGGCTTCATCCCACATCATCTCAAGTCAGAATGCACAAAGGGAAGTGCAAGAGAGAGGATCCACTCCTGTGCGACTTTTCACTCTGACTCTGATCAGTTTATGAGGGTGGAATCCTCATAACCAAGACAGCTCCTGTGAAATCACATCTTGCAATGCTTATATATTAGGGATTAAACTTCAATGTGAGTTTTTAAATTAAAAACAAATTTATCAGTACTTGCTTGTAATTCATGCAGTTTGCAGTCATCTTGGGGAATGGTTACACATGTACATATTACAGTTTCCTTTGAAAATTCCCATTCTTCTCCTACTCCCTCCTCTTTGGATTCTCCCATCCCCTTTTTTGTACTTGTTGACGTTATTTGTCTTAACTCATGTTATGGATTATAATTCTTAGTTCATTGAGGTCATTAGGTTCCTGTACACAAGCATTCCTTTCTTATCCCCTCTTTCCTTCTGATCCTTTGGCCTTGTGCCCTTGGATGACTCCTCTATTGCAAGAGGTCAGTCTTCTTGTCCCCATCTATCTTGTATTGTTTGTACTTTGCCTCATTCAAATGAGAGATGCCATAAAGTATTTAAGCTTGGGGTTCTGATTTATTTTACCCAACATTATATTTTCCAGGTGTATTCATTTACTTAAAAATATCTCAAATTTGTCTTTCTCTGTAACTGATTAGTATTCCACTATATATATGTATGATCTGTGTCTTTGTGAAAGTGAGGTATTAAATTCCCCTACTATGATGGTGTTAATGTTTTCAGCAGTTTTTGTTTTATGAAGAGAGGTGCTTCAGTATGCAGTGCATATATATTTATCAATGTTACACCTTCTTGCTGTGTTGTTCCTTTTAATACCATGTAGTGACATTCACTGGCTCTTAAAAATCAGTTTTAGTTTAGATTTTTTTTGTCCAGGGATAAAACTCAGGACCTCACTTTTCCAGACAGGCACAGCATCCCTGAGTTACATCTCCAGCCCTGATCAGTTTTAGTTGAAGTTTACCATAACTGCTATTAGAATTGCTATGTCTGCTTGTATTGTGGGCCCTATTACATGAAATATCATTTCCTCACTTTTAATTTTTAGTTTATGAATAGCTTTCTGGATTAGATTAGTTTCTTGAATAAAGCAGATTGTGGGTTATACCTTTTTGGTAAAATTTTTAAATTTGTTTTATTGGTACATTTTATATATACATTGTGATCACATTCAACATTGAGGATTCCAGACAGTCTGTGTTTTGATTGGAGAGTTAAGACCATTAACATTGAGAGATATTACTGAATGTGTTGGTTATTTATTACCCTGATTTTTTTTTTTTTTTTTTTGCTGTTTACCTACTGACCTCTAATTTCCTGTGTATTTTTAGATGGGTCCAGTTCATTCTTTTTGTCAAGAATGTTCTTGAATAATTTCTCTCACTCATATCTTCTGAGCTTGTTTTTTTATCTCATAGAAATACCTTATTTCTCCTATTTTTGAAGGTTAGTTTTGCTGCATCAGTTAGTGTGGGTTGGAATTTATTTGCTCTTAGGTCTTGAAATACTTCACTCCAAGCCCTTTTAGCCTTTAAAGTTTGTACTGAGAAGTCTGCTGTAATTCTTATTGGTTTACCTTTCTATGTGATTTTTTTTTCCTTCTGGCTGCCTTTACAATTCTGGGCATTTTGCTGGATATCTGTTAATTTTATGAGGATATATCTTTATTTTTTTTTTTTTTTTGAGACAGGGTCTCACTCTAGTTCAGGCTGGCCCTGAGCTCACTATGTAGTCCAGGCAAGCCTCGAACTCAGCAATCCTCCTGTCTCTGCCTCCCGAGTGCTGGGATGACAGGCGTGAGCTACCATGCCCGGCATGAGGATATATGTTGATGAACTCCTTTCATCATAATTGCTTGGTGTTCTATAAGCATTGCTTGTTTGTATTTTTAAATATTTTCTTATATTTGGAAAATTTTCTTCCATAATTTCCATAAGCATGTTGGTGAACCCATCCATAATATCTTCTAGATTTTGTCTAACTCCAGTTAGTCTTAGATTGATCTTCTTGTTGTCTTCTAGTAGCTGCTGTATAGTCTTCTCTTGTTCTTTGTCTCTCTTTTTTTTTCTTTTCTTTTTTGGGCTTCTTTGTATTCTTCATCATAATTTACCATTTTTTCCTCAGTATCAGAGAGTTTTCTTCACATTGGTCATTTTACCAGTATATGAATTCTATACAGTTTTAATTTTAGGTATTTTTTCTGGCATCTTTTCAAGAATTCCATATCTGTGTTGAATCCATTGTTCAAATTTTGAACTGTTTTGCTTAGCTCGCCCAGTTTTTTACCTATTTCTTAAAATTCACTGTGGACGGGCCAGAGGGTTAGCTCAGTGGTTCCGGTGCCTGCCTCGCAAGTGCAAGGTCCTGAGTTCGACCCCCGGTAACCACATATAATGCTGGGCGTGGAGACACGCGCACCAACAATCAACACCGCACACCACAATGCCGGACGTGGTGGCTCACGCCTGTCATCCCAGCACTCGGGAGGCAGAGACAGGAGGATTGCTGAGTTCGTGGCGGCTTGCCTGGGCACCATAGTGAGCTCAGGGCCAGCCTGAACTACAAAGCGAGACCCTGTCTCCAAAAAGCAAAAAAAAAAAAAAAAAATTCACTGTGGACATATTAAGTGAAATTGCTTTTAATTTTTGGTTCTTTTCCTCTTTGAACTCATCCATTTTCTTCATCCCTCCCAAGAAGTTTTCATAGATTTCTGCTATCTTTTATCTGTTTTCTTCTCCCTTTGTAATCCCTTGTTCTACCATGGGGGAGTTGGTGGAGTTCAGGGATCTTTTAGCTCCTTGTTTCCTCCTTTTCCTACTTGGATTGTGTTTATTTGCTTATATAAAAAGTATATGTAGTGTATCATATGTATAATATTTACTTCTTAAAAAATTATATGGGGCCGGAGCTTTAGCTCAGTGGTTCCACCGCCTGCCTAGCAAGTGCAAGGTCCCTGGTTTGATCCCAGTAACCACATACAATGATATGATATTGGGCGTAGTGACTCACTCCCACCAGCAATCAGTGCCACACCCCACAGTGCTGGGCATGGTGGCTCATGCTGGTAATTCGAGCACTCAGCGGGCAAAGGTAGGAGGATTGCTGAGTTTGAGGCTTGCCTGGGCTACACAGTGAGCTTAGGGCCGGCCTGAACTACAAAGCCGAGACCCTGTCTCAAAAAACAAATTATATGTACCCCTCTCTTCTTTATCCTCCTTTATTTTGAGGGGGGTTACTGCCAGTTGGGTACTGGAGGAGTATGAAGAGTTGTGGCTTACATGGAGCTTTTTGGAAGGATATTGTTGTAATCTTTTCTTGGGGTTTGAGGTGAAGGGACTGGATACTTATTAGGCCACCAAAGGAACAAAGATAGAAGTATAACAACTTAATCTACACCTGGAACCAAAAACAGAACATAGCCATACATTACTGAATAGCTCAAGAAACATACAAACCCTTAAGCCAATGAGATTTCAAATGGGAACACAGATTGGATCTTCAAATGAACCAGTGCATATGAGATCCCCAAGTGGCATCTTTGCCAGAGAGTCTGAGTGCTCACACCTCAGTTACTCTTCTGACCATTCACTGAAAAACTGGATCAACTGAGACTCAGCACCCTTTCTGCCAGGTGGTGGACATTCTTGCAGGGTTGACAACCTGATAGGATCTCTTGCTATCCCTCTGCTTGGGTGTGATGCTAGCTTAGGCAGAAAAGTTCACTGGCATTAAATTATTCCTATGCAATCAACAGTAACGGGCTAACCCACTGCAGTGGTATCCAACAGCACTAGCTGAGAAATAACATACTGTAAGCCCCTGCTTTGGGTCTCCCATTAGGTGCCAAAGTGAGCCTCCAATCCTGGGGCTGAATCTGGTGTCTCATCATCGCTGGAATGGAGCCCATGATCACTAGTTCCTGGCTCTCAGCAGGATTCCCCCAGTATGCTGACCATTGTTCCCTTATCCATTCTGGGAACTCAACAGTGAGAAGCCACTGAGAGGCTGTCCTAGAACTTAGGTTCAAACACTCAGCCCTTCCCCACAGTGTGGTCCCTGCCAGCTCCTGCCCATGCAGCTGTTTACTGGGACACTTGCACAGGACCCACTAGCTGTTGCCTCTGGAGGACAGTTCAGGAAGCAGGGCCTTGCATTCTTCCTGTTGTCTCTGGCTGCATAAGATTCTCTTGGCCTCCATGTTCTCTGTTAGCAGAGAAATGATTAGTTTCCCCAGGCCTCTTCTTGGCAGCCACCATATGTTGTGCTGTGGTTTCTCCTCTCCTGGGCCATCTCTTTTCACCACTTAATCTTATTTTCTTCTCCTTTGTCAATACCCTCATATCCTATGAACTCTCCCCTTACTTCTGTTCCTCTTCATGCCATTGTCTTGTAGTCTTTAGACACTTTGTCCTAAAGAGGATGATTTGCTGGCCCTCACTGCTCTACCATCCAGTCTCCCAGTCATCAACAGCAGTTTTGGAAGGAACAAAACCATTCACACCATAGCAAAGTTTTTGATACATAAATATTCTGGAGAGTATTTATAAAAAATAAACTTTGGATATTTGATATGTGATAAAAAGATAAAAATATGCTGTAACATTTCTGCATCTTTTTCCAAGGAATATATCCATGAGATAGCAATGACCAAAACTTTATCTAATTTTGTAAAAACATTAAACCCCTGGAGCGAAGAAGTTCAGTTCAATGAGCTCCAAACATAAGAAACATAGCAAAAAACACACCATGATGTATCACAATCAAATTGCCAAGATCTAGTGTTAAAGAGAAAAATCTTTAAAAATCATCTAGTCTTCTATTTTCTGGTTTAGCATGATAGTAGTTGTCACTCCTTCTTAACAAAAATACAAAGCTGAACAAATGTGAAAATCACCAAACGTTCTTAGTTCTACCAAAGGAATGAGGTCTGGAGCAAACCACTGGCTCTAAAATTAGATGGGGTGATACAGTCACAACTTACAGTTGTGTAAATCTCCAGACAGAAATTTCTGTGGGAAACAGAACCATGGGAAGAAATTCTAAATTATAACTGAGCCATCACTGGGCTCAATGCAGTCAAGTTTGAGCTTAAAACTCCAGGGAGGACCAGTCATTATGTGACTCGAAGTGAGACAGCAAGTTTGCTTTTGTGAATCTGACCCTCAGAAGCTGACCAGGTTATCGCAGGGAGCACTGTGGGAAAGTGTCCTCACACTTCTGCCAGGAGAAGGGAAGGAACTATCTTGAAATACATTAACGGATTCTGTCTTTCATAACAAGGCCTTCCCTAAGGAGAAACTAATGTGCTAGAACCTAACATACTGGGCTTTTGTCAGAGTGTAAGAGACCTGGGGGAAAAACAATGTCACTCTGGCTTATTCTAGATGTAATATTTCACTGGGAAGAAGAACCTGACAAGCCTTTGTGAAGTTCAAAGCCCAGAGGTGCGCTAAGAGACTGAAATCTGATCACAGGCCTCACTTCTCCTTTCTTCACATCTTATTATCACATAGCTAAGGCATACTTACCAGTTTCTCTCACCCAGCACAACATGTTTAGGTTTCAGCAAAAACATACAAAGCACACTTACAAAGCAAGACAAAACAAAACAACCAATCTGAGGCAACAGAGAAAGAATCAGAATTTCAATTTGACAAGGGTATCAGGACTATCAGACCAGAAATTAAAAATAATTATGATTAACGTACTAAGGGCTCTAATGGAAAAAGTAGACAATAAGTAATAACAGATAATCTGAGCAGAGAAATGGAAATTCTAAGAAAGTGTAAAGCCTAAATGTGAGAAATATAAAAATTCTATAATAGAAATGATGAGTGCTTTTGATGACTTGCTAACAAACTGGACATAGCTAAGGAAATAATCTCTGAGTTTAAGACATGTCAGCAGAAGCTTCTAAAATAAATACTAAAGAAAATGGAAATAGAATTTCAAGGAACTATGAGGCAACTATAAATGAAATAGTACACTTATAACAGGAATAGCAGAAGGAGAAGAAAGAGAGGAACAGAGGACACTGTTAAAGCAAGCATGTAATGTGAAGTACCAAACCACAGACCCAGGAAGCTCAGAGAAACATAAGCTAGCAAAACAGAACACACAGAGAAAGACCTCCAAATCACAGGGCAACCAGCAGTATGAAGGCATATCATATTCAGTCTACAGAAAGAAAAAATAAATTCTTGAAAGGAGAAAAAGAAATAACATCTTACCTAAGAATTAGACCTAACTTCTTGACTTCTCTGAAACAAAGCAGTCAAGAAAAAGTAGTATGAAATATTAGTTATAAGAAAATGTCTGAAACACTTTACAACAATTGTTAGAATTCTGTACCTGAAAAATTATCCTTCAAAAATTGTTCTAGTGAGTTTGAGCTACTATAATAAATTAGCATAAATTAATTTGTTTAAAACAATAGCAATTTACTTTTCATGGGTCTGAAGGATGACTGTCTAAGATCAGGGTGCAAATACTGTCAACTTCTAGTAAGAACTCACTTCCAGGTTGCAGATAGTCCTACATGGTAGAAAAAAAGAGCTATCTGACTTTCACCTTCTCCTGTTTCCTCTTCCTCCTCTTCTTCTTCCCCTTTCCTTTTTTATTTTCCCTATAGTACTTTGGATTAAACCCAGGACCTTCTCACAAGCTGTGTTGCAAGCCTTTCATTTTTTCAGGACTTGCTGAATTGCTAACCTACCCAGGCCAGACCCCAATTTGATCTTCCTGCATCAGCTTCCCTGAGTGCTATGCCCACTTCTTATAAAGGCACTAATACCATTCATCAGGTTTCCACTCATGACTTAATTGCCTCCCAAAATCAGCATCTCAAAATACCATTTTGTCAGAACTAAGGTTTCAAATATAAACTTTGAGGAGATACAAACATACAGAATATAAAAAAAGGTAAAGGACAAAAAAGACTTTCTCAGATAAACACCTGAGGGAATATGTTGCCAGTAGACCCACCTTCCAAGTGTTGCTAAAAGAGGTTCTTCAGAAAGAGAGAAAATAGTATCTGTCAGAAGCTTTAATCTATATAGAGAAAGGAAAAGCGTTAGAAAAATGATAAAGATACAAAACACCCAGAATGAAAACTGTGCATTACATCAAGATACACATGACAGCACACTTCTTGAGAGAGTATTTGAACGAGGTCTAAAGTATTTACACAGGGAAGGAAAAGTTGGAGCACTGTTGATACAGACTTCTAAACTGAATGAAAATATCAGTGAAAGGTAATAGCAAAGTAAAAACTTGAGATGAACAAAACCAAAACAATGCAATATTACTAGATCTACACTAGAAAACAATGCTAAAGAAACTCTTCATAAAGAAATGAAATGCTTTACAAGAAAATTAGCAAAAACAAAAAGTGGAACCTTGGTAGTAAATATATGACTTCATATAAAAGAAATTTTCAGTGTCATAAATAAAATTGTGAGTTTAAAACCAAAAAACCAATTATCTGTGGAAATACAGGATTGGTAGTAGTAAAATGCCTTAGAACAGCAGCACAAAAATGAGAAGAAAGAAGTGGAAGTATATTGTTATGTGATTCAACCAAATATATTTGTGCAATTTTATAAGAAAATAGATGGTAATAAATTATAGTTACATATATTGTGCAACATTATAAGAAAACAGACTGTGATAAATTGTAGTTATATATGATAACCCTTAGTGGATTTATTTCAAGATAAATATAAAAAGACAGAGGTGCAATGGAATGCTAAAAGAAAATCAAATTAATCCAAAAGCTCAGAAACAGAACAAACATGACAAACAGAAATTTAAGTATATAAGCCAAACATTGATAACTTCATTAAATATGAGTGCTCTCAGTAATCCAGTTAAGAGATTATAAAGCAAAATAAGAACAAATTTTGTAACACTTTATAGAAACACACTTTCAAGATGAAGACAGAACCAGGTTAGGAGTAAAAGAGGAGAAATGGGATACTGATCACTAATCAGTGGTACTATTGGAAAGCATATTGTATAAATAATAATCACTGTGGTGGCTCTATGAGTTTCAGACAAAGCCTTCAAACTAAGGACTATTTCCAGGAGTAAACAGGTAATTAAATCATAACAAAGAGGTCAAATACCAATAAAATATAGTCTTGTACTACATAGAAAT
This sequence comes from Thryonomys swinderianus, assembly GCA_004025085.1. Lineage (NCBI taxonomy): Eukaryota > Metazoa > Chordata > Mammalia > Rodentia > Thryonomyidae > Thryonomys > Thryonomys swinderianus. The sequence continues at coordinate 13,377 of PVIC010045729.1, forward strand.
ACAGGCTTTAAAATAACATGAAGCAAAACTAGATGAAATGAAGATATTCAGTCCCAAACACAATATTACCTTCTGCCTGTTAGGTTGAGGAAGACTAAAATGTTTCCAGTGCACTATGTGGATGAGGACAGTGTAAGGGCTGATTATGGATGTCTCTTCAAAGCTGTGAAATGACTCCATATTGATAACCTCAAATTAGCCATGATAAAAAGTGTGTGTACCCTAGAAACCAGCAAATGCTTCAAATCAAGCGCCCTCTTCCCATCCTGAGAAAACCAGTGTTTTACCAACACATGGTAGGAGTGGCAACACTTGAGCTAAATCAAGTGTTGATTTAGAGAGCGTGGGGAACTGAACACTTTTGTGCTGTTGACTAGAAAGTAGCAAAGCCTCCACTCAGGATTTCGTTCACATCTGTCAAAAGTTACTGATTAACACACCTTTTGCAGCAGCAGCACTACTACTAGAAACATGCCCTTGGTATTCTTGACCACTCCTGAAATGACATGCATTTTGTTTTGTAATAGTACAGATGTCTGTCATTTGAGGATTAACTTTAAAAACTGTATATTTTATACAATGAAATACTAAACAGCTGTTAAATTATAAGAGAACATCCTTTATGTGTTAATATAGAATAAGATCCCTTCAGTACTTTTATTGAAATAAGCAGGATTTTGAGAGGGAGAAAGAATATATTTACATATATTTGCTAGCATATGTACAAAATATTTTAGAAATTATTCTCAAAAACTATCAGTTGCCTCTAGGGAAGTTATGCCTGAAACACAGGAAAAGGAGGGAAATTCCGCTATACTTAATTTAAAAAATTATACTGTATATGGTATTATTTAACAAGGAAATTGAAGTTTAAATCTCAAAACTTTTAATAGTACATTGTCAGGTTGTTTTATACATTGCTGATAAATATTTGAGATAATTTTTATCAAAGAGAAGTTGATAGCATCTGATTTGTATCTTTAGTTTCCCTCTTTAACCTAGCAGATGCCTTTTATTATCCTGGGAAAACAAAAATGATGAAACCAAAAATTTATATGCAAGAGTTTCATCTTGTTGTTATTTGTAACTCTGAAAAATTAAAAGTAACCTACATGTACAAAGAAATAGAAATG
>PVIC010045730.1:0-14518 GCA_004025085.1 Thryonomys swinderianus
GGAGTGGCAACACATACATTTTTCGAGGCTTGGAATTATGTGCCAATAAGATCATGCTTGGGAAATCAAAGGACTCCTTTAGTCAAAAGAGATAGGCTGTTAGGTGGCCTCTGTTTCTAAAGATGCTGAGAGCTTGCAGAAAGGAAACTATCAGTTCACAAGCATACAGAACCAGTGAGTTTCTCTGATGCCTTTAAAAGAACCTGCTATTTCTGGCAGCGACTGAGTAAACATAGCTGAAGATTTAGTTCAATAGGTAATGATACATGTTACAGAATTACAATGTAAAATGAACATAAAATCTAGCTGTGGCTCATATGTTAATGTTAGAACATTAGTCAAGAAGATATAGGATCCTAAACCATGGGAAGGGAACAATGGGATAGGTGCAAACACTTAGAAACTTGATCTAGAAAATCCCCAAGTCCCAGTTCCTTGCAAAGCCTGTTGCTGCCTTCTGCCTGTGGAAGCATGCCTTCCTTGCTAAAAATCTCTGCAATGTAATGATCTTTCCTAAAGCAGTCTCTTACAGTAGGGTGCTGTTCTTCTTAAGACTCACTCTTACAAGTTTTGGACCCCTATATACATACTTTTTCCCCCTAGGGGAGAATTTCAAGGACTGTTCTGGAAAATGTAACATGTTGCTAATTCACATGAGCAGGAACCTGGAAAGCAGCTGTGTGAGTAAATCCTAAACTGACAGCAACTAAGAACAGAAAATAGCATGAAAGGACGCTGAATTTATTAATAAGGATACATCTACTTAGGATTCCAGAAAATGTTCTAACTCAGGCAGCTGGAAATAGTTCCAATGGTTTCCTTGACTGGTTGACTGAACCTTGGATTCATCTGCCTACATGAGATTACATCAAGATGCCCAAACTTCCAGAGTATAATGAGCTGTGCATGCTTCTGTTGGCACCACTGCCCATGGATTTAGGGGAAAACTTGTTTATCATCATGATTTCGCATACGACATTCTGAGCAAGTAGCTCATTTTGTAGTGAAGGGAGCGCAATGCTTCATACTCATGGAACTCACTGCCCTTACTATCTACCTGAATGACACAGAAGACTCTGACCTGATGGGATGGATTGTTACAGACTGGCTAACAGTCCCAGATGAAAGATGTCACCCTGAGAGGACACTATACCATAGGACACAATGTAAGCTTTAAATTCCAGTGAATAGTTGGCCCTCTGAAACCAGAACACATAGACCTAAGAACCAAGGGGTGGAGACTGACTCCATTTCCTATTATGCCCTTTCTCAGAAATTTGCTTTCTGTCAGTGCAGTCCTGAAACTGTCCCCAAGATGGGACTGTTTCCAAAGAGGAAACTGTCATCCACATACTTGTATGTCTTTGTGTCACTGCAGCAACAGACAGAGAATTGGGCTGGTTTCAGTTACCAAAGGGAAGTGGGTCGCTGCTACACAGTGGAAGCAAGGAGACCATCACTGAGGCTACTCTGAGATGCTTCTTCGTACCTCCAAGATCAAAATAAGACCAAACACTCCACAAACAAACGGCCATGAGTAGCCTCTTGGGATTTTTATTTCAGATACTCCCCTGAGTCAAACACCCAAGCCAAGTGGAATGCTGGCTGGCCATGGGCAAGATGATAGGAAATGGATAGTAGAAAGAACAAGTCATAAATATCATGGTCCACTAAAGAAATGAGGACTCCAACCACTATAAATATTTTCACTGGGCTTATATTATTCAGTTATATTTTTTTCTTTCTTTTTCCAAATTTTTATGATCAATGTTGATGGTCTTTATAATTAAATCCTTAGGTCTCTGGACTATTAGAAGCCACTTCTAGATATTTGGGGAAGATCTTATAAATGGGAAATTATATACTTGAAATGAATATGACACGTAGTGAAACCTTGAGGCTCCCCTTTATGGAGATGGAGAGAACATTTTCATATGTATGATATGTGCCTCATGTCAGAAATAGGAGAATGGATACCAAGTGGCAAAATGGATCTCTTCTGTATTCTCCTTTTGTTCTCTCCTGGACATTTTTCAGGTCCTCTTTCCTTTTGGCTTCTGAGTAGATAGGACCAACAAGAAGTGATGGGAAAGACTCCCCTTACATGCTTCTGATGACCACTGGGCAGTATCTGCAATCCCTCCATGGCTTAATTCCCCTCGGGCCTACTCAGAGTACACGACCCACCCACCACCTCAGCTTGGATCACATTGCCTCCTCAGTTTTTCTAACCAGTGGAAGGGTGCTTGTTACCTTTGTAATCAATTTCTTGTGTTAAATATTTACTAGGCTTTTATTTTTCTTTTTGGATTATGACTGATATAATTTATATTTGTTATGCTATGAAAATGGAATACATTTTTCTACAATTTGTTCTTTAACTCTGTAACAGGGCATCTTTGCATCTCAAACAATTTGAAGTTATTCTTTTAAAAAGATATATAATTTATATATATTAAAGCTTACCTTCTAAATTTCACCTTAAAATTACTTCTTATTTAAAACAATTTTTAAACCATATCATTTCTCTAGTATGAGAAACTGAAGGTGCAAATGAAGCCCAAAATGGATGTTAGATATTGTGAAATAGGAAGAAAATGTTCAAAGGGAAAAGAGAAGTGGAGGGGCATGGAAAAGCAAAAAATGGGAAAGAAAAAAACTTTGATGGTAAAAAAATAGAAACAAAACTTATGTATATGGGGGTGAGGGAAAGGCATGGAAATGAGACAAATGAGAATCAAGATACAACATGTACAGGTACAAATTCTTAGTGAGGAATGCGATCATAACGTATACCTAAAATGTACCAATAAACTCAATAAAAAGGAAAAATAAAATAATTTAAGTGTATTGCTCACAAATTGTGCCAATTCACCACAATCTAAATCTACAAAATACTCATCACTACCAAAAGAAACCTCATAACCCATTCTTTCTCTCTTTCCAGCCCCTGAAAAGTACCTATTTACTTTTTGCCTCTAAGAACTTGCCTCTATGAGACATTTCATAGAAACAGAATCAAAATATGTATGTGGGCTTTTGTGTCTGGCTTCTTTCACTTACCATAATGTCTTTGAGGTTCAACCATACTATAACATGCATTCATGTTTTATGCCTTATCATAGCTGAACAGTGTTTTGTTGTAAGGTCACACAATCTTTTGCTTATTCCTTGTGAGCTGATTTACCTTTGGGTTGTTTCCACTTTTGAGCCATTATGAACAGTGTTACTAGGCACATTTGTGTTTTTGTGTAGACATGTTCCCAACAGTCAGGGATATTTTTCTATGTCATATGGAAATTCTTAATTTAACTTACTGAGGACCTGCAAAGTGTTTTACAGAGCAGCTGTGCGATTTTATGTTTCTAATGCATACTTTAATAGCTACACAAGACTTCCTGAAAGATGGTGGAGTGGTAAACAGCATTGAGATTTGGTGTCCAAATGCTGGAATATAACAGAAGAAAGAGAATAAGAAGGTAAGTGGGTCCCTGGACCCAGGAAGGATATGAAATGAAGAACTGAAGTCCATGGGGAGAATGAAGAAAGAATTCAACTAAGAAGAAGCAGGTAGCAAGCAGCACCTTTGCCTTGAGCCCTGACACACTGTGTGGGAGGGGAAACTCAAACCTACAGAAACACAGCAACTACTGGCAACCCCAGAGGCCTCCAAGGAGAAAGGCACTAGTGAAATGAAGCAGCAGATACAATGGACTTCAGTGGCTGGTGAATTATTTGGGTTCAAATGTCTGCTAGGAGAAGGTAATTGGCCAGTAGCCTTCTTGGACAGAGGCCAAATGAGCATGAAACTCAGAACAGCTTTGCATTGGCTCCTTCCCATGAGACAGAACCAAGTTCAAATTGGCAGGAGGTTGACCAGCCAAATTCAAGCTGGGCAGAGGCACACAAAATATTGAAGGCTGGACAAATCAGGTTCCATCCTCATAGTTAGAAACTAGCATGAACTTCAGAAATAAAGGTTCAGGCTTGCTGGGATTATCCACTATGCATTGTGTTCTGTTTTTGTTTTATTTCTTCCTTCTCTCTTTCACCTTCTTCTTCACAGTTTTGCCAGTTTGTACAATCTTCCTTTGTCCTCTAGGCTCACTTTTAATTTCTTCCTCTTCTTCTGTTTCTCTATTTTCCCCCAACCCCTTTTAAATTTTCTCCCCTGAGGGTAAAATCACCATACTGAGGGTATATTTGCTATTTTCTGATTTGTTTAGATTGTGTTATATAATCACAAATCTGGTTCTTTCAATTAAAGAAATCAGATGAATAGTTATGACAGTTTATAATTTTTAAGGTTGTATTTGATGCTACCATTGTTGATTATGCTACTTTAGCCAAAGTGGTATAAGTATTCTAATCAGTTGTTGCTCCTGATATACTAAAACTGAGATTGCCCACAGATCATAAACAATACTGTAGGCAAATGTCAAAGAACCACAGACTAGGCCAAATCCACAGCAAATTCCATCCCTAATAAATTGAAGAAGTAGAATCTTAGTCAAAACCCAAAAGCCAGCTACAACTGGAAGACATCTCTGATGACTCATTTTTAAGGGTTCTAATACTAGCAATAAAGCTACTTGCTATAAATAACTTACATGCAACAACCAAGGAATTAGACTAAAAATATAGAAAATGAGAAAACACAAAGAAAATGCAACCCCAAACTTCCAGTTCACCAAAGGAAAACCCAGGGAATAGTGAGGTGAAACAATTTGAAATCCACCCACCTAGACTACACATTTCAAAATAGCATCCCCCAAAATGAAATACCTAGTAGTCAGTCTAACAAAGGAAAGAAGTAAAAGACCTTTACATGGAAAACTATAATACTCTGAAAAAGCAGATCAAAGAGGATAGAAGAAAATGGAAAGATATCCCTTGTTTTTTGCATAGGAAGAATATATATAGTGAAAATAGCCACACTTCAAAAAAATTAGATAGATTTAATGCAATCTCAATTAAAATTCCTAAAGTATTCTCACAGAATTAAAAAACGCAATCCTAAAATTCATTTGGAACCAGAAGAGACATAAAATAGCAAAAAAAATTCTGGGAAACAAGGCAAGGCAGGAGACATCACAATCACTGATTTGAAATTATACTACAAAGGTACTATAATATCATGTACAAAGGTACATGATAGAAGGAGCATGATATTGCGGGAGGAAGCCTAAGGATCAATGGAACAGATTAAAAGATACAGAAACAACTCTGAACATAGTCACTTTGCCTTTAACAAAGAAGCCAAGCTGGGCGTGGTGGCTCACGCCTGTCATCCCAGCACTCAGGAGGCAGAGACAGGAGGACTGCTGAGTTTGAGGCTTGCCAGGGCTACATAGTGAGCTCAGGGCCAGCCTGAACTACCAAGCAAGACCCTGTCTCAAAAAAAAAAAAAAGAAGCCAAATATTTTCACTGAAAAGAAGATAGCCTCTTCAATAAATGCTGTTGGAAAAACTGGCTTTCCACATGCTAAAGAATAAAACATGACCCATATCTTTTTTTTTTTTTTTTGAGACAGGGTCTCGCTTTGTAGTTCAGGCTGGCTCTGAGCTCACTATGTAGCCTAGGCAAGCTTTGAACTCAGCAATACTCCTGTCTCTGCCTCCCAAGTGCTGGGATTACAGGCGTGAGCCACCATGCCCGGCACTGTGGTATGCGGTATTGATTGTTGGTGGGAATGAGTCTCCACACCCAGCATTGTATGTGGTTACCGGGGATCAAACTCAGGACCTTCTGCTTGCAAGGCAGGCACCAGAACCACTGAGCTAACCCTCCGGCCCTTGACCCATATCTTTAACCACATATTAAAATTAAATCAAAGTGGATCAGATATCTAAATATTAAAACAGAAATAGTGGGCCAGAGATTTAGTTCAGTGGCTCTGCTGCCTGCCTAGCAAAGTCAAGATCCCTGGCTCAATCCCAGTAGCCACATACCACAGTGCTGGGCATGGTGGCTCATACCTGTAATCCCAGCACTCCAGAGGCAAAGGCAGGAGGATTGCTGAGTTCAAGGCTTACCTGGGCTACATAGTGAGCTCAGGGCCAACCTAAACTACAAAGCAGGACCCTGTCTCAAAAAACAAAACAAAACAAAACAACAACAAAACAGAAACACTAAATCTACTGGAAGACAGAATGGGTAGTATTCTTAAAGACATGGGTGTAAGCAAAGATTTCATGAACAAAACCTAGACTGCACAGGAAATATCACAAAGAATCAACAACTAGTATCTCAACTTATTAAAAACTTTTGCACAGCAAAAGAAACCATCAATAGAGTGAAGAGAGAACTCACAGTGTGGGAAAAAATTTTACCATCTGTTCCCCAAAGGACTAATATATAAAGAACTCAAAAAAATCAGACCCCTGAAATTTAAAGATCCAATTCAAAAATGGGCATCAGAAATGAAAAGACACTTCTCAGATGAAAAAATGGAAATGGCAAATAAGTATATGAAAAAATATTCAATATCATTGCTCATTTGAGAGATGCAAATTAAAACAATGCTGGGATTCCATCTCACTTCCAAAAGAATGGTTGCTATCAAGAAATCAATCAATGAAGACATACTCATAAGTGAAATAAATAGGACACAGATGTGTAAATACTGTATCACTTCTCTAGCATGAGAAACTGAAGGTGTAAATGAGTTCCAAAACATATGATAGGTATTGTGAAATAGGAAAAAAAAATGTTGAAAAGGAAATGGAATGGGAGAGTAAAGAAAAGAAAGAAAAATTTGATGGAAAAGAAAAATGAAACAAAGCTTGTGTTTTGGGGGATGGGAGTTGTGGGAGGGCAGGGGAATGAGAGAAAAAAAACGGTATCAGTGGGCATGGTGGCTCACACCTATAATCCCAGCACTCAGGAAGCAGAGCCAGAAGAATTGCTATGAATTTGAGGCTAGTCTGGGCTACATAGTGAGTTCAGGTCCACCCTGAACTACAAAAGCAAGACCCTGTCTTAAGTAAAACTAAAAATTAAAAAAAATGTGTCATGCACAGGTATAAATTCTCAATATTGAAGTTGATAATAATGTACATATAAAATGTATCAATTAAATCAATTTTAAAAAGAAATCAACCAATAACAAATGCTAAAGAGGCCAGAGAGGAAAAGAAACCCTTCTCCACTGTTGGTGGGAGTTCAGATTGGTGCTAATGAGTGTGGAGATGCCTTGAAAACCTAAATTAGAGCCTCCTTTTAACCCAGAATCTCCTTTCTTGGTATCTTCCCAAAAGAATTAAAAACATCATCCCACAGTGATATATGCATACCCATATTTATAGCAGCAATTTGTAATAGCTATATCTTGGAAACAACCCAAATGCCTATCAACTGATACATAGATAAAGATGTGGTTGTCTTATAGTATGGAGTACTACTCTGCTGTGAAAAAGAATACACTTGAGACATTTCTAGCTAAATGGCTGCACACTGAGACCACACTCAAGTGAGATATACTGGGCAAGTATGTTGAAATAAGGTATTGTTTCTCTGGTGTAAGAAACTCAAAGTGTACATAAGGATTAAAATGTATAATAGATATTGGGAAATCGGGAGAAAATATTAAATGAGCAGGGGGAAGGAGAAAGGAAGGAAGGAACAAGAAAAAGGAGAATAAAGGAAAAAATGGAAGCAAAGCTTTTATGCATAGGGAGGAGAAAAAACTTACAGGGGAGAGAAGGAATGGGAAGAAAAGAAATGAGATATATCACTTTTAGGCATAAATCCTCTACTGTGAATGTTATCATAATGTATATCTAAAATGTACCAATAAATGTTTTACTTCCAAAAAGAGAAACAAAGATTAAAAGAAAAAATAGCTATATAAAATACCACACTATGGCAATATGGATGTTATAACTAGTTTAATCCTCTGCTACTGAAATGCAGTTAGATATTCTCAATGTTCTTCTCAAGGTAACAATTAATCATAGTCATTTATGCTTTATAAGCCTTCATAAATGTAAGAATTCTTGGATGTAAAATTGCTGTGCAAAAGTATATCTGCTTTGAAATGTACCAATGTACCCTTAAAAAAGTTATTAATCTACACCCATACTACAGCCCATAAGCATGAAAAATCCTCCCACAGCCCTGATAACACTAGATAAATATTTTATTTGTCAACCTATTAGAGAAAACCTTTGCTTCTTGTTTCAGTGGCCTTGTTCTGCTCATCTTTTCAAGCATTCATATATTTATTGCCCAACATAAACAGATTGGTGGGGTCCTCCAATTCTTCACAGCTGTACAATCTGACTTGTGTGATTTATGCTCTGGCAAAAGTGAGGTTCACAATAGTGCTGGCGGAAGCGAGGCTGGCTGGATGGGGCATGTGATTCCGCTGTCATGTGCCATCAGCCCTCATGATCACTATGCCCTCGGCAAAGTATGGGAGAAAATGGCGGTGCCTGTCAAAGGTACCCAAGTTAACACAACCAAGGGGATAGGGACAGATTTTGACTGAAATTAGGAAACTGATCATTGGGAGAGTAAAATACTACAGAAAAAGAAATCTGGAAGACTTAAGGAAGGACCTGGTCTACTTTGCACTTTTAACTACAGTCCATTATTTGCCAGAGAAGAGGCCATGTTACAATACAGTGAGCCTCTGCCAAGAGCGAAAGAGGAAGTTTAGGGTCTAATCCTAACACACACTCTTGAGGTTTTGGACCATTTCCAGATTCACTTTTCTAGTCTCTTAAATGATGATATTCCCTAGTATCACAACTTATCTTAAAGTCAAATAAGAGGTATAAAGGCGATGGAAAAAATATAGTGCTCTGCCTAACAGCCAGTGTTACCAGTTCTTCTTTCCCATATCCAGTAATTATGACTGCAGAGACTACATAAGCTGGACAGTGATCAGACAGAGATGCCTGAGAAATTTACTTTTCTTCTTGGCCAGAATGACACAACTGAGATGCCCATACGTATTAGAACAGCCACATTTCAGCTCTGCTTCCCTGGCTCTAAACCACACCATACCCAGGCTCCAGGACATGTTCCGACTGCCATCATCTTCTAAGACTAAGAGAGGGGTGCCAGGACCTCGAGGGGCATTGTTTATGTTTCACTTATTTCTCAGGTCTGCTTATTTCACTGTGTTTTCCTCTGTTCTTCCAACTTTTTGCCAAACTCCTCCACATTTCCTGGTAAATCAAATTAAAAGGCCACTAAATTGGAAGACAGCTGGTAGGTGGTCCTAGCTGTGCCAGAGATAGCCATCTGCCCAGGAGCATGTGCTCCAATCCATAATTAAAAATTAGGATAGAAAGCACATAGGAATTGCATTTCCTTGCCCTGTGACATCTAAACATGGCCGTGTAACATGTTTTCACCCAAGGACTATAAATTGGAATCATGTGTGTTATATCCTGACAAGGGAATTTTAAAAGCAACATTATGCTTGTCCTGTACCCTTTGCCCTCGGGCCACCTGGATACGGCAAATGACAAGGATTCAGGGAATAAATGAACCGAAGAGGGGAGGCACCTTAGTCTTTGGATGACCACACAAAGCTGACTTCCCTTGTTACCGTGCACATCTGGTGCACTCCAAGGGAAACTGCCTAAAAAACAAAATCTTATTATTTAGTTTTTAAGTCTATCTGTTTCAACAGCTACCATTACTTTAATATCATACCTGAAAACATTTTACCAACATGAGCCTTTTCATAAACCAGGTAATAGAAAAACTCAACAATCCCAATAGCCAATTTCACCAGAGCTGAGAAGCATCTTCCAAAAGAAAGCTCAACAAATTACCCTCATGTCATAGGACACTTTGCTTCTGCTCTATCCAGCATTTCTTGGCTTGTGCCTTGAGAAAGCTCAGAAGCATGAGAAACAGATGTTTAATGACAAAAAGCTATAACAAATATGTTGGCTTTGTTTTACTGAAAATTATTAGGAAGAATGAAAGACTTGAAGAAATATTGTAAGAATAAGATGCAGTCTTCTTGTTCAGGAGCCTACAATTTAAATGGGAAGGCAAGATGCCGAATCATATGAGTCTACTTCAAGACTGCATGTGTGGGTAATGACAGGAGTAGGTACTCTAAGATTTGTAAATAGACAAAGAACATTTTTGTGTAGACCTAAAACAGGAAAGCTTCATGGAAGAAAAAGGGTTTGAACTGTTCTTACAAGTGGGATAGAATGAAGCAGGTAGAATAATTTTCAGAAGTCAACAGAAATTGAACTAACCAGTCAAGTTACTAGGATGCCTTGAATGTCCAGTGGAGGAAGTTAGCTATCACCATATGGCAACAAGAAGCTAATAATTCTAGGCTTCCTTAAGGGAAGGTGTTGCTATGATTTATGTCTAGATGTCTTCCCAAACCCTCCTGCATTCATGAGTGAGGCTTTTGGGAAGTAATGGGGGTGTGGTACTCATCAGTGGATTGTCTACTGGTAGGTTTATAGCTGAGACTGATTTGGAAGGTGAAGCCTGGTTAGAGGAGGTGGAGGCTGTGGCCTGGAAGGAACTATCTTCCACTCTGCTCCCATGATCTCTCTCAGCTTCCTGCAGCCATGAGCTGCTTCCCCTCTGCCATGCACCTGTTCCATGCTGCCCTGTCTTGGAGTCAGCTATGAATTGAAATATCTACACTCTCTGACTCAATATACAACTTTACTCCTTAGAGCCATGGGGTTAGATATTGTGATTCAGCAACAAGAGAAGCAACTGAGAAAGTCTTAGAATTTTAGAGTTAAATATGCAATTTGCTCATAGAAAAGCCGTGGCTTCTGTCTATTCTTTTCAGAGAAATGCTTGAAGATTCCCTCTTACTCCTGTTGGCTGCTTTCATGATCCTCAAATTCCAGTTATCTAATTACTATCCATCTTACAATTTTTCCTATAATCATTTCTACCTGTATTTCATTTGCACCTCTGATTCTTTTCTTTACATCTAATTCTAATTGACTAGTAAACAAAAATATCTGTGACGATACAGAATGGATTCACATTCTGGATTAAAATCTATTCTAAATAATTTATAATAAATTCGTACCCATTAAACATTTTTAATTGTTATTCTGTTTACCCCCTCTCTCTACTCAGGTCCCGTTCAATTTACAGATCATTCTTAGAAAAACATGGTACTGCATCGAGCTATCCACCATCACCTCTCCTGAGCACCCAACTCACTTTTCTCCCCCAAATCCACTCTCTCATCTTGTTTTTTCTATTTTTCAGACTCAGTAACACTGGAAAAGCAATGTTTCCACAGATAGTCCTAAGATCTTAGTGGTTCAACAAAACAAAGGTGTATTTCATCCTCACCACACAGGTAGGACAACACTGTACTAACTATGACCTAAATCATAAGAGACACAATACCCCAAGGTCACCATGGGAGAGAAAGAGAGGGGGATACTAAAAGATGATTGAAGGCCCTGAATATAGTCTATATCACACCTGCTCACGTCCCATGAGCCATGTGTCTCCCATCCAACTTGGAGGAGGGTTGAGACATACCGTGGACCCTGTTGTAGTTTGTGTCTAGATGTTCCCCAGTGTGTGGTCACAGGGGGAACTTTTCAGCGATGGATGATCTAGAGTGTGTGATGCTGGGATGAAGGATTCAAGATGACCATTGACTTTGAGGTCCTTTGGGCCACTGCTCTGCAAACTGTCCCCAGGACGGGGCTGGCAGTCAGAATTAAAAGTTCAAAAGTACCCAGTGAACCGGGCAGGTACTGTTAGCAAATGGCCACTGAAGAATTCAGGCAGAGCAGCCTGGCATCCTCTCCCATTGTGCCTCCCTATTGGAAAGGCCAAACAAAGCTTTCCAAGGTTGTCCCACTTCCATTGTTCTTAACCTTCCCCTCTTAAGCGTTAAAATTAGTTTGAAAATAGAGCTACATTCCTTTCTATTGTGATATATCCGACCACCCAAGATTTAGTGGTTAAACAACACAAATTTAACATCTCCCAGTTCCATAGACAAGAAATCCAAAGCAGGTCTTACTGGTGAAAACCACAGGATTAGCCCTTCTGCTGTCCTTGCTGGGGGCTCTCAGAGCGAACCTGTTTCTCCACCCTTCCAGCTTCTAGAGCTTCCTGCACTGCTTAGCTCATGACAGTTTCTGTCTTCAAAGCCAGCAGCGCTGCTCTGCCTTTCTGGTATCCTGCCCCTCGAACTCTGTTTACCCCCCACCCCAGAAGGCCCTTTACATTGGGTCAAGAAGCTGTGTCATTCAGGACAGTCCCCATTTCTGAGCAGCTGATTAGCAACTGGATTCCACCTATCACTTTATTTCTCCTTTGCTGAGCAGCAGCATTTCACAGGTTCTGGAATCCGGACATTTGGGAAAACATTACTGTGCTTACAGGGGTCTCTATGCTGAATACAAGCGAGGCATATGTTTTGTTTGATCAACTTAGTGTTCTTTTTTTTTTACATTAAATATTTTTAAATTGGAAGATCTATGTATTTTTAAAATATCCATGTTGGGCCAGGGATTTGGCTAAGTGGTTCTGGCAAGCACAAGGTCCCGAGTTTGATTCCTGGTACCACATACCACAGTGCCAGGCATGATTACTCATGCCTATAATCCCAGCACTCAGGAGGCAGAGACAGGAGGATTGTGTGAGTTCAAGGCTAACCTGGGCTACACAGTGAGCTCAGGGCCAGCCTGAACTACAAAGCTAGACCCTGTCTCAAAAAAAAAAAAATCCATGTCTAGGTTCTTTAGAAACTTAGCAGAAATATAAGAACAAAGGCCTTTATTCCTCTATCAAACAACTCACGAGTAGCACACTGCTGGCCATGACCTCTCACACCTCCTCTTACCACACTCCTTATGCACGCCAACATGCAAAACCCACCTGATTCCTTTAACTTTGCTAAATTTGTATCAGGTATTTCACTGACTCTGAATCCCAATCTGTCATTTTCCTGTCTGTTACTAGACACTCAACATCTTCCTTCTCTGTTGGCGGCATGGCCTCCGTTCAAAATTCTACTAGGGGCAGAGATGCCAGGATAGCCCTGTATTGTAATTCTGGAAAACAAATGGGCCCTTGATTTGTGGAGGACAGCAAGAGGGTGCAGCGGGTCCACTACAGGTGCTTTACAAGACTGTCTCAGGTCTCTGTGTCATAAATCTCCAGACGCGTGAAGGTGCATCTTGCAGCAGGGGGCAAAGTTTTTAATTTGCTATCACTGGATCAACACCCCGCCCCCCCCCTATCTCCCTCTCTCTTCAGCGCCTGCTGTAATATCATCCTTAATGAATTTCTTTACTCTGAAACAGGCCTGATCCTAGCTCCCATCCAAGCCGCACGCCAGCTTTCATTGTCCTCCAGGGCCTCCGTGAAGGGCACATCGCTTTGTTTCACTTGCAGATGCTCTCAGATCCGACACGGGCATTCATACCGGGCGGCCGGGCCCTTCTGTCTTCATCAGTGGCGGCAGCTCTGCGGATGAGGCGCCGCCTCGGACGAGGAGCTCTGCATCACCCAGCCGGTCGGGCTCCCCAAGCCCCACACAGCGCGGGAGCGCTAGCCGGGCGGAACCGCGCCTGTCCACAGCCGCCGCCTCGCCTCGGAGGGGGGGACAGGAGAGACCCAGGGGTCTCACGGCACTGGAACCTCACAGAGGTTGCAGGGGCTCTGCCACCGAACCTGGCGTCGCTTCCCCAGCTCTGTCCCCTGGACGCCATTTCTGCAGCACGCCTCACTTTTTAACCACATAATAGTTTTCTTAAATCAACGGTCTCTACATTCGCTTTTTACTCTTTCTTTGCTTGTTTATCGCAGGAATGAGGAGTGGACACAGCACTGGCTTTGCCCTGAGCTGCGTCACCAGTTGTTTCTATTTTTTTTAGTTTGATCAGGGCCTCACCAAGTTGCTAACTTGCCAGGGCTGGGCTCAAACAGATCTTCCTGCATCAGACTTCCATACCCTGCTTAGTCCCATTTTTTTGTATAACCATTCTTAGAAAAAATAGCCATAAAATTAGAACAGTGCTGGTTGTGTTTTTTCTAATATTCATATTAGTATGTTTAACATTAAGAATGTTGACCCAACCATTGTGGAGATTCCTCAGAAAACTAGGATTAGAGGTCCCATTTGACTGCTATTTCCCTGCTAGGAATATACCCAAAAGAATTCAAAGAATCTGATCATAGTGACATATGTGCACCCATGTTCATAGCAGCTCAGTTTGCGATAGTCCTATCTTGGAAACAACCCAGGTGCCCATCCACTGGAGACTGGATAAAGAAGATGTGGGTTTTGTTTTTATAAAATGGAATCTTACCCTGCCATAAAGAATGATAAATTTGCCGGGTGTGGTGGCTCATGCCAGTAATCCCAGCACTCAGGAGGCAGAGACAGGAGGATCGCTGAGTTCCAGGCTTGCCTGGGCTACATAGAGAGGTCAGAGCCAGCCTGAACTACAAAGCGAGACCGTGTCTCAAAAAAAAAAAAAAAATGACAAGTTTGAGTCACTTATGCACAAATGGACACACCTTGAGGAC
>PVIC010045731.1:0-14511 GCA_004025085.1 Thryonomys swinderianus
GTATCATGTACATGTACCAATTTCCCACAAGGAATGTAAACATTATAGGCCATAAACATGCACCGATAAAGACTTTTTGTGTAGGCAATTTAATGAGGGAGTTCTTTCTAAAGACATCTTTAGAGGGCTGGTGACATAGTGGACATAAACTGCCAAGAAATGCTTGAGGATGATGGTATGTATACATAGCCCCTAACTCCCACAGCAGCTAGGGATGGATGCTCTGGTTGTAAAGAGACTCACTAGCAGCTACTACAAGAATTGGTTTGCATCATAAAAAATAATATATGAGCTGCCTTTTGGGCCAATTTTTGCCTATTTAGGAACATTATACTTACCACCTATAATACTCAAGACAACACTGTAAGTTAGGTATCACCCCTTCACTTATATGAGGAAATTAAAATGTTAATTTACCTGGTCCAGGTCCTCCTGCTTAGTGCTACAACTTGGTCTCAAATGTAGCCTATGTGACTCCAAGGCCTGTCTCTGCCCTTTACTTATATGGAGCTTTTAAGGAAGAGGTGAAGGGAAAAAGACAAATGGAGAATAAAAGAAAGGAAATAGAAAAGAATAAAATGGCGAAGAAAAATCAGGGGCAGCACAGGAGTGCTAGGGAACAACCAATATCGATCCAGTAGCTACTTAGTCACATTTGTGCTCCTGGCTTTGGCCTAGGCCTTCTGGGGTCAGTTTTGTCACAGCTCAACCATCTTGAGATTTCTTGCTCAGTATTGTTCAAGGAGTGAGAATTTTCTAACAGTTGGTGATGGGTCCATTTACTTAAATGATCTGATTTGAGGAGAGGTAGGGGGTGTTTTCTCAAAGGAAGAAACTGGATGGCAATACGTCCCTTCAACCCAAGTGGAAGTGGAGACACTCTACTACCCTGAGCCCCGTGTGGTACAAGTGCTAAATGTTTAGGTGCTACACCAACATCAACATTCCATGCACCCTGCAATGGTTTCTTGAGAAAAACCTGAATTTTAGGAGAAGAATATAAACCTGGCCTCTTTTTAAATAAGTGACAGTATAGTATAATGAATGAAAAGTAAGTAGAGAGGAATTTACAGACTGAACCATCTTTTTTTTCATTGTATAAATCATGTCTTCTTTCGTTGGAGGTATTCAGTGAAGTAGGTTATAGAGACCATGCCAGAAACCTTCTTTGTTCATGAACAAAGGATAAAGGGGAATTGCCATTCATTAAAAATAAGACTCAACTGAAATGGGAAGTTAGCGATCTTACTGAATTAGTATTTTTCAGTGAACATACAGCTTGAGTTCATAATTGCTTTCTCACTTTATTTTGCTTCTTTTGAATCATGTTACCAAATAATTAACTCTCTCAAAATAGTCTCAAAACAGCACTATGACTCCAAATGGTGTGCCATTTGAACATCATAGGAATGTTCCAATATGGAATTTTTTTTTTTTTTTTGAGACAGGGTCTTGTTTGTAGTTCAGGCTGACCCTGAGCTCACTATGTAGCTCAGGCAAACCTCGAATTTAGCAATCCTCCAGCCTCAACCTTTGCTGGGATTGTAGGCATAAGCCACCACGCCCAGCATTGTGGTATGTGATTCTAATTGCTGGTGGGTGTGAGTCACCATGCCTGGTATTGTTGTATATGATTACTGGGGATTGAACCAGGGACCTTCCATTTGCTAGTAGGCGCTGGAACCACTAAGCTAAATCTCTGGCCTCCAATGTGGAGATTTTAATAAAACAATAACTCCTCAGTCCTAAAGCAGAAATTATGATATTTGATCTAGAAGAGTTAGTACAATATGACAAGTTTAATAATTCCATCATTTAAATCACCAATACTCGTGGCCATATGAATATTAAGGAAGCTACACCAAAGACATTTGGGGAAAATTTAGGTCTGTTGTACTAAAACAGACTGGGTTCTAATGTTTTCCTTAACATCTGCTTTCTGAATACTAGCCAAAAAATGGTAATCTGATTGAACATATGTATGTATGTATGTATGTATTTATGCATGTATGCAGTACCAGGGATTGAATTTAGGACCTTGTGCTTGCCAGGCAGGCATGATGCCACAAATTAGATCCCTAGCCCCTGAACTACATTTTTAATCTCCTGGATTTTACATTGTTTAAATTTGTCATGTCAGAATATTTTTTAGCAGATCAAATTTCAATCTTTAGGATTTCTGAGAATAATTTCTAGAAGAGGTTAGAACAAAAAAGTCTGTAGAAAAGATTTTTTCTTTTTTAAATTTATACCAGAGAAATAAACTCAAGCATTAGTGGATTGAATACAATTTGTGGGACAGTGTTATTATTGATTGGCCTGTGGTGTGCCAAATGACCACTTAGGATTTTTAATTCTTACAAAATAAGACTTCTATAGTTTACTATTATTTAGTATCATTATTATTTTTTTTATTTTTTGTTACTTTTTTGCCTTCAGTTGTATTCCATTTTCAATAAATTTTATTGCCCCCTTCCCTTTCAATATCTGCATAACTGCAGACAAAGTAAATTTCTCAATGGAAGAGAGCAAGCTCTATTCATGCTTTTAATCTTATTTCTCCTCTTGCTAACTCATGGGGCTCTACTCCAATTAAATCAATTCAAGAAATATCAGTGGCTTATAATAATTTGGTATTTGCTAAAATCAACAAATAACCACAGAATGTCACCAAACTTTTACCATGCAGTAAAGAAAGTTGATATTTGTATCAGGTGTTCTATATACACACACAGACCCACACACACATACACATAGGCCTATGCATGTTAAATAGAAATGTAACAATGGGCTTATAATTCATAATAAATCAAATTTAATTGGCTGGAGATTTAGCTCAGTGGTTCTGGCGCCTGCCTCACAAGCGCAAGGTCCTGAGTTTGACCCCAGTAACCACATACAATGCTGGGCGTGGCAACTCACGGCCACCAGCATTCAATACCACATACCACAGTGCCGGGCGTGGTGGCTCACGCCTGTAGTCCCAGCACTCGGGAGGCAGAGGATTGCTGAGTTTGAGGCTTGCCTGGGCTACATAGTGAGCTGAGGGCCAGCCTGAACTACAAAGCGAGACCCTGTCTCAAAAAATTTTTTTATTTATTCCTGGCAATAGTTTTTGGATACAAAGCATAATAAACATTATAGAAGACTTCTTTCCAAAGGCTACTGACACTGATGAATAAATATATTCATTATGGGCTATATTTTTCAGCTTTCCTGTTGCTAAATAAAATACCCAATTCTCATAAGTTAAAGGAGCAGAGGTCTATTTGGCTTACAATTCCAGAGGGTGTAGTTCATGGCTGGCTGGCTCCAACTCAGAAATATCATAGTAGAAGGATGTGGTAGAGCAAAACTATTTAGAACATGGAGGTGGGGAACCAGAATAGAGAACAGTGCCAGAGAGGAAGGGTCACAGGACCAGGTATAGTCAAGGTCATGCCTCTGTGGTCTACCTAGACCCTCCCAGAAATGAGCTTTAGAAATCTCCTAGATGGGTCCCAAACTCAATCAAGTTGACAGTTAACCTTAACTATTTTCTTGGCTTATAAGGAGTCAGTGGAGATATATCTCATTTTAGCCAACCTATTCATAAAGGACCTAGAAACCTAAAATTATAGAACACAGTAATTAGGAGTGGTTATTTAGCTTATAGAAGGATAATTTTACAGGAATTTTAAAATTATAAACACATTTAATTGTAATCATTAATTAGATTTTTAAAAAATTGTATATTTGCTTTAGGGTATACCCATTACCATTACAGTGACATAGGTTTATTTATCTGAACCACTTCATCAGAAATTTATCCATTTTTTTGCCAGGCGTGGTGGCTCACGCCTGTAATCCCAGCACTCAGGCAGAGACAGGAGGATTGCTGAGTTCGCAGCGGCTTGCCTGGGTACCACAGTGAGCTCAGGGCCAGCCTGAACTACAAAGCGAGACCCTGTCTCAAAAAAAAAAAAAAACTACAACAGAAATATATCCATTTTTAATAAAGTGTTAAGTAGCTAAATTTTTTAAAGTATTCACTTGTATTTTTTGGTGCTAGAGGTTGAACCGAGGGCCCTATGCAAAGCATGTGCTGTACCACTGAGCTGCACCCCCAAATCTGTCAAATTCCCCTTTTTACAGTTGAAGGAATTGAGGATAGAAAAGAAAGAAGGATAGGTAACTATTACCTGTGTAATATTTAATTTTTCCTGGTTATTTGCTAAGTGTTCTTTCTCAGCATCCCATTTAGCCTCAGAACAATTTTATGCAGTGCTCATTTCCTAACTTTGCAGATCAGAAACTTGTACAGTTACTCTTGTTGTGCGGTAGGAAATAATGAATCCACATCCAGATGACTCCAGTGTTTATGCCTCCCCCTTTTTTAAGACAAAAAACATATATCAGCTATAAAAATACAACTCAGAAAAAACATTTGAAAAAGAACTATTTGAATAAGAACTATTTTTTAGCACAAAAGTACAGATTGTGACACAACAGCTTTGTATAAAGTAGTTTTCTAGTCAGTTAGCTTTAAGGTAAAACAATTTAGACAGGCCTTTATATGTTGTGCAGTTGGTCGTTTGAAAAAGACTGAAAGTTTATCATGCATGAAGAAAATGATTCGTTACATCAGTGATATAATAGCCTTCTGGGATATTAAATGCTCAGTTCTTATGAGAAAGCCATGCCAAATATAGGGTTATTTTAGTCAGTGATGTCTTTATGTAAATAGATGCCTGCTTTCAGTGATGTTCTCCCCAGCAACACAGATGGGCTACTTGCCACAGGATGCCAGCCTGTAGAGACATATGTTTGATGTTTGAGTTGGATGCGAACCAACTAATGTAAGATGGATACCGTCACCATTTGATCACTGCTTCTCTTCATTAGCATTCATGTCTAATCTGAGGATTCAACCCTCATCCGGAGAGGGTGGTCACAGAACAAGCATCTGGTTTCCTGTCTCTGGCTGTGGGTATTTTATCGATTGGAGTGTGAATTTGCATCTTTTACTGTTTCTAAATATTCTTCAGACACCATCAATATAAATAATTCTTTGTCCCTTTTTAATAAAATGATCCCAGAGTTCAAAACCAGAGCCCCATTATGATGTTGTTTTTTATTTCATTTCTGATATGACATGAATGAAGCCATTTTCTCAGGGTGTGTGGAAAGAGTTTGCCGGCAGTTTTTCTGTATGTTTTCATTCTACCCTAACTTTTCCTTAACCTGTAGTGTATCTTCTTGAACTTCTTATCCTACTTCTCTACAGTATGTGGTACTGATTGCTGGTGGGTGTGAGTTACCATGACTGGTATTGAAACGCAGTTACCAGGATCGAACCAGGAACCTTACAGTTGCTAGGCTGGCACTGGAACCACTGAGCTATGTCTCTGGCCCTTAACCCCCCCTTTTACCACTACTGAATACTGACCAGAAGAAAGTCAAGTGACTGAAGGATTTAGGCTACATAATTACTGATTTATTTCTTTCTTGTTCCCTCTAACTTCTGTATAAGAGTAAATATATTATTACACACCTAAGAGTTCAGAAGCGTCATAGAGTAACACTGCTGTGAATGAACAACGTATGCTAAAGAAAAATAGAATAACATCTTGCAACATTCCAGAGTGGTATCTGCCATAGATTGTGCCTTAGAGCATGGAAGACCCACAGAGCCCATGAGAAGCAGAGAATGGCAGAAGCTGGGATGTCATATGAGGAACCAGAATGTTGCTCCCTCATTTATGCAAGCTACTCTGAAATGGGTCTTAGGATAGAATCACTGGGATTCACTCATTCTTTCACTTGTTCAGCAAATACCCATTGATGGGCTTTCCCTGTGGTAGGATCTATTCTAGGAGCTAAGGAAATAACAGGAAATTAGATTACCTAGAGAGAGACTATATTGTATTTTTGACATTGTCATGGTCTTCCATTTTCTCTCCCTGTCTCCCAAATCATAATGGTACCCTTTTAAGTATTTTCCAGGCATTTGAACAGTGGTAGGTACTGTGGTAATTATTTGCATAATCACTTCTCATCTTCAGAATAGTCATGCATGATAAATATCAATATTCCTAACATAACTGATGATGGATAAAGTAGTTGATCTTAAGATATGGTAGAACCAGAACTTTCTGGACCCTTGTTTGGTTGGACTCAGCTATTCTCATTTCTCAGAAGGTGGCAAGAAACCCTCCTGCAGAGAGTGAAAGTGACCAGTACCCAGATCCAAACTCAGAAAAATTCTAGCTCTTGTCTGACTATGACAAGATCCAGCCTCCCTCCTTTGGGATTTTGGCAACAAGAATTCATTAGAAATCGGCTTTTTCCTCTTGTGTCTTCCACCAAACTTTGACTACTTCCAAGTCAGTATATTTTGTCCATTTTTTTCTTGTTGCATCTCTTCTCACCTGTGCATTACTTGTTACAGTCACATGCCTTTCTTTTTTCTAAAGTATATTTAGTTTTCATCCTTATAGATTAAAATTGTTGGTGTTATATAATTTAACATTATGGTCAGTTAATATTTTGCTCCCTAACAAATGAGCATGCATTAAATTAGCAGGTGTACTAGAAACAGCTATATGGCTTTGTCAAGTTTTGTCTTTATTACTTACCAACAATTAATATTGTGAAAATTATATAGTCACTATGTGGGTCAATTTCTTCCTTTGAAAGACAGTAATATCCACCTCAGATGGTTGGTGTAAGGACCAAATACAAATGTACAGTACTTCACATAATGACTGGAACCTAATGAGGTAGTAATAAATGTTAATTCATGTTCTTGAGATTTGGTTAAGCATGTTTGAAGTTTGGCCAAAACAGACTCTAGGGAAGGCAGGGACCTTGCAATAAATGTTCAAAGAAGAACTGAAGCTGGATGTATGTGCTGAGGTAGAGGTTTGGACTGGTAGGTGGGTGAAATATTTGAGGCCTACTGTAAGGTTCAACTGGGCAAGTGCTGAGAACAGAATTGCTGATGAATACAACATCAAAGATCTAAGGAGGACTTATGAATATGAGGGCCAAGTTTCATTAGCTGCTAATCCTTCAGAAGTGACCTATGAAGTGTCTGGGAAGGAATCGGAATAGGCAGGTGATGAAGAACTCAGGGGTGAGCAGAAACCACTTGTATATCACAGAGTCAAATGTCAAAATTTGATAATGCAGTGCAGGCCCAGATACCAGAAGCAGGCCCTGGGACTCAGGTCAGGGCAAGAACAGAGGGATCCAAGAGGGGCCCTAGGATGTGGAATGAGTGCTGAGCAGGCCACACTGAGGGACCAAGCCACCCATGAGGATGTGGATTCAGATCCAGTGGTTTGGGTAGGAAAATAACAAAGCCAGACAAATAAAAACATGGAGATTATTAGTCAGGCTTAGCTGGATCAAGGCAAAGTCCTTTGCAAATCTGATATTTTAGGGCTGGAGATTTAGCTCAGTGATTCTGGCACCTGCTTAACAAGTGCAGGGTCCCTGGTTCAATCCCCAGTAACCACATACAACAGTCTTTGGCTTGGTGACTCATGCCTGTAGTCCCAGCACTCGGGAGGCAGAGACAGGAGGATTGCTGAGTTTGAGGCTTGCCTGGGCTACATAGTGAGCTCAAGATCAGCATGAACTACAAAGCAACAGCCTGTCTCAAAAAAAATCTGATATTTTATTAATAAACTATGAAAGTTTAGCTAGCTTTATGTATGTAGTTCCCTTGATGTGGTATTCAGTGATTATCATATTCTGATAATGCTTTGAGTTGTGCAGATAATAAAAATAGATGTAGTTTCAACTGATAAAGCTTTGTAAATGTACGGTGTTATAGCTATTATTTACATGATAGCCATGAAATACTCCATTTAAATTTTTGTTTTATTCACATGCTAACCTGAATATTTCCATTAATACAATATGACTTGTATATTGAATAAGTATGGTCTGAAGAACGTTATTGAAAAGAGCAATTTTATTTTTACCTCTCACTGTCACTTTAAAGTGTATTCACTAGAATAAGTGTTCTGGCTGCTGTATAAAAGTTCAAAGTAACTTAATGACAAGAAAAACCCACGGTGGTTTTAAATTGCACAACAGAGCTTGACTGAGAAATCACAACATCCTGTGTGACTTGTACTCTGGCCTGAGAGGTAAGACTTCTGCCTCTTCCCGTCCCGGCTCTTAGCCTGCTCACAGGGAGTGGCTGGGTGTCGCTTCTCCATCTAACCAGCGTCAGGTCTTCGCTAGCTTAGAGGTCTAGGAGGGACGCGGGCGGAGGAGCAAAAAGTCTCGCACGACTGCACTTTTACTCTCTGGGCCTGGCTCATGTTTTAAGCTGACCTTCGCTCCTTCAGTTTGTCCTGAACTCCGTGACAACTGGGTCCCTCCCGAACCTCCTGTCGCCACACGGCGGCGCCTGTGTCTGTGCTGAGGGCAGCACTACCCTTTAGCTTCTGGACTTCTGGATTCTGTTAGGATCCACTTGTCCTTTGGCCAAAACCCTGGTTGAGCAGGAGAATCTCCACTGAACGTCTTGGGAGCAGAGATTCTCTCTGTTCTCATTCTCCATGGAAGAGTTAAGGGCTGGGGGTTTAGCTCAGTGGTTTCGGCACCTGCTGCAATGGAAGAGTTAGCAGCAGTGACTCTTAGGTTCCCTCAGCCCAAAAGTCACCACATGCTCTACCCATCCTGATTTAGGTTCCACGATAGCCTAGTGTACTCTCTAAATGCAAAGTGTGTCTATTAAGGCCTCCAAATTTCTCCTAAAAGACTTCCTTGCCTCAGGTTAAGGGTGAATCTCTTTTCAGTAGCTAATTTCCTTATAATTCCACCCCCTCAATTGTTGACTGTTTAGATTATAAAAATGACTGAGAGGTTTTAAAGGTACTCAAGGTAGTTCTCTTAATACCATTTGAAAATTAACATATGTTGGGTGGGTGTGGTGGCACATGCCTGTATTCTCAGAGTCAGTCGGTTGAGGCCGGGGGATCACTGGAGTTCAAGACCAGCCTGAACTATGTAGCAGGACCCTGTCTTAAACAAACCAAACCAAACTAAAGCAAACAAAGAACAAAAAACTCCACATAAACAAAAATTAACATATGGTCTACTATTTTACTTTGGTATTAAATGTCTGCTGTAACTTGATAGATGATACAAAAGTTTTCATTTAATATCCTATCATACAGAGAAAATGTATCAATGAAATAAGTGACTGTAAATAGGTAAAAATTAAAATACTGATAATTTAGAGTTCACTGGCATAAAATCAATAGGAAATATATATCCTTGGAAACAAAATCAAGTATCATCACCTGATATAAGGGTTTAGGCAAATATCTCTTCTCTTTGCTTCTACTGTACTTAATATATTGCTGCTATAATATCTCTTACCACTTTAAAATTTAGTAGATTTGTAGCTCCTGGAGAATACAAATATGCATCTATTTTTCTTTGTATTTCCTATGTCTACTATGGGATCTGAAATACTGTGGCAGCTGAATAACTTATTAAGCCAAATAAAAGGAATTTGAAGTTCTTATTTGGATTTAATGAAAACTGGTTGAATGGTTTAGGAATAGGCTGTACCCATTAACTGGGCTTCCTCTCAGTAAAATGAGAAAAACACTATTACACTAATTAATAAAGATGAAAACTTGCCACAGTGACTTAAAAACTATTCTTTAAAGTGGTCTAAAAGCATTAGTCACAAATTCTATCATGTCCCACATCTGCCAGTCTTATCCTCCCAGATGTACCACTAAAACAATTATCTGGTTGCGCAGGGGATAAACTCTGTGTTCCTCTATTGCCTGTCTATGTATCTATGTATCTATGTATGTATGTATGTATGTATGTATGTATGTATGTATCTATCTATCTATCTATCTATCTATCTATCTATCTATCTATCTATCTATCTATCTACTATCTCTTTCTTTGAGTCAGGGTCTCCCTTTGTAGTTCAGGCTGGCCCTGAGCTCACTATGTAGCCCAGGTAAACCTTGAACTCAGCAGTTCTCCTGCCTCTGCCTCCCAAATGTTGGGGTGACAGGCGTGAGCCACTGCACTGGGCACTGTGGCTTGTGGTACTGATTGCTGTTGGGCACGAGTCACCACACCTGGTATTGTTGTATGTGGTTACTGGGGATTGAACTCAGGATCTTGCCCTTGCTAAGGAGGCGAGGGAACCACTGAGCTAAATCTCTGGCCCCATATAGTATTTATTGATTTCATATCCCTTACAAGTCTGAATTTACTATAAGTGTCAAAGTAAAAGGTGAAATTAAGGGAATGTATGAATTGAATCAACTTTGTTTTGTTAGACATGAGGTGAAATACCATAATGGCAACAGTGGTAGAAAAAAAGCTTGTTGCATGTTTTTGTAAAATCTTTTTGTTAAACTTATGAAAAACCCACAAGGGACCATTCCAATGTTTAATTATGTGACTATGACACACATCCATACAATTCAGCATGTGTCACTGTTACTGTGTAATAATTACTTCAAAACTTGCCAGCTGAAAACAGCAAATATTTATTGTCTCACTGTTTCAGGAATCCACGAGAGGGTTGAATCTTGGCTGTGGCTCAAAGGGTCTCCTGTGGCGTAGGGGTCTCAAGAGGTCTTCTGTGGCTAAGTCCAGGAGCTTGACTAGGCTGGAGTCACCTGAAGCTGGCTGGGGCCTGATGAATCTGTGTCCCCACAGGTACAGCCACCTGCAGGAGGGTTCACTTCCACCTCACAGGGCCCTTCCACAAGGCTGCACACTTCTTGTGTTGCTTCTAGTGCATTTAGAGCACCAAAAATTATTAAAACTAACCTACACCTAGCAGAAGTTATTTAAGCTTTGCTTCCTGAAGGGAGGAGCATCAAAGAATTTGCAATTGTTCTTTCAAAACTACCACGGGGATTATACTGACTGAGAAAGACAGTTTGTTTTTCAGTTCTCTAAAATATTTAAATATTATTACAGACACGGTAAAGACATGTTATTTTAAAGTAACTCCACCTCTCCAAAAGTGAAGTTTAAGTAATATTAAGAGTATGAAGGCAGTAAATACAGCTTTGAACAAAACAACAAAAACAGAAGAGGAAGAAAAAAATCTTGCCTTTGGGACTAAACTGACAGGTTTGAGCATGTTTTTGGATTAGCAGTGAAAATAAACTCTACCGATAGCTTTAGCTTGCGGCTTCTTCAGATTTGTGGTTAAATAATATGTGGTCAAAAGGTTTTCATCATCTACCTTTGTCTTTTAAATACTTCCTCTTTGTTGATTTCTAGATAATGCTGAACAAGAAATACATTCCAAACTAAGTAACTTTTTAAAGAGAAAACTTACAGATTCTATGAAATAAGATGTATTACATAAAATCTATAATTAAATATTTTAGAGATGTAGAATAGACACAGGATAGTGTCCCTTTGAGTGGTACCAATCCTTATAAAACTTGGCCAGCTGTAACACTGGATGATTGTAAAACGTCAGAATGGCTGTGGAGAAATTTTGTTGTCATACATTGTTGTGGGTAGGGGACAGAATTCACTTGAAGAAGTGAGGATAGAAGAAAGAAACTTGTTCTAGTCTTTTTAATATATCCAGATGTGTGTTTGAATTGAATTAATTATTCAATTCATCCATCAGAGGAAGACTTTAGAAATGGTGATGTACCTTGATGATAGTGTTTGCCTAGAATGTGTGAGGCCCTCAGCACCGAATCTCTGGTACTGGGGAAAAAAAGGGAATAGTGTATTAGTGTCCTTAACAAATGAAAAGATTACTGAGTAGGAAAAGCATTGTCACTGATTGTTGTTGGTTTTTTTTTTCTAATTTAACTCTGGGTTTAAGACAGAAAAGTTGCTTGGAATTTGAAATGGATATAGTTAGTGATGGTGTTAGTGATTCTTGAGATCTGTGGATCACGAAGTCTTGGAATAAGAATATTCTGCATCTTACGTCGCCCTCTTGTGGTTAGAATAAAGTCTTTTGCTAGAATCCCCGTTTCAGTTTCTTCAAAAATGAAGGTTATACTTTTACAACCTGCTCCCTAGAACCCAATTCTTATGAATTTATCTGCTTTATGTGTTCAACAATAGTAGGAATCAAGGTGTCCTTCATTATATAATAGGTTGGATACTGTTGATGCCCACGAAAGAATTCAAGGCCTTTTTTTTTTTTTTTTTTTTTGAGGTAAGGTCTCACTCTCACTTTGTAGTTCAGACTGGCCCTTAGCTCACTCTGTAGCCCAGGCAAACCTTGAACTCAGCAAGCCTCCTGCCTCTGTCTCCCGAGTGCTGAATTACAGGCGTGAGCCACTACACCCAGCATTGTGTTATGTGGTAATGATTGCTGGTGGGTGTGAGTCACCACACCTGGTGGTGTTGTATGTGGTTACTGGGTATCGAACTCAGGATCTTGCACTTGCTAGGCAGGTGGTGGAACCACTGAGCTAAATCTCTGGTCCAAGGCACTTTCTTTTTTGTTCCCCAAGGCTTGGTAATTAGAAGCAGAAATTAAATAGATATTACATATATATAGGTGTGTGCGTGTGTGTGTATGTGTGACAAGATGATAACCTTTTAAAAGATAACTGTTAATAAAACCTCAGTAATTTTCATGGATTGTGTAACTATACTGGCATATAAAAACACAGCTATCAGAAGTCAATAATATCACCAGAAAAGCAAAGTTGTGTGATGGTGGTGATTTATAATGGTAATAAAAGGGATTTCTTAGCCATCAAAGTTAAAAGTATACCATGTGCTTATTTGCTATTTGGTTTGTAAGGTTATTACAACAGGTGCCTGACTACTTAGTAGATATTTTTCAAAGTAATTATTTAATTCGCCCTACTTGAAGGGAATATCCTTGTCAATACTTGATAATGTCAATTGTTTCAATCTTAGATATTCTCATGACCACATTACATTTCCATCGTGACTGATGAAATTAAGATTGCTTTATGTTTATTGACCATTAAGGTATTTTTTTGTGAGTGTGTGGTACCAGGGATTGAACTCAGACCCTTGTGCATCGAAGGTTGGTGCAGTACCACTTGAGCTAAATCCCCAGCCCAAGGTATTTTTTTTTATTTAAGAAAACTAGTTTGAGTTATTCATCTTTTAGACCAATATAGGGCTTTGCACGTATTTTGGGTGTGTTCTGTTAGTTTTCTTGGTCAAAAATATCCACTTTTATTATCTTAATGGATTTTTTTTAGGAACTTCAACAGTTAATTCCAGTATAATAATATTTTCCTTTCTAGTTTTGGCTTTTGTGCCTACTCTGAAACCTTGATTATTTTCCCACAGTATTCTTGGAAGCATTATTCTATTTACCTTTGAAAATTAAGCCTATAATCTAACAGGAATCAATTTTTGGTTATAGCATGAGGCAGCAGCAATACTTTTTTACACGAACATTTAAAATTCAGTATTAGTCTTTCCCACACGTCTGTGGTGCTACATTTTTAACATAACAGTTGCTGTGAGCCTGGGTTTGCTTTGTGCTTCCTGATTTAGTCCATTGATCTGTTTCTCCTTGTTCCAGTTAAATCCTAACACATTATCTGTGTTAGATAGCTTTGTAATGATAACATCTCACATCTGATAAACTCTCCCAGTTCTTCCAGAGTCTTTTGGCTATTCCTGGCCTTTTGTGTTCTCATTCAATTTTTACAACCCATTTGAAAATTAACCTTACACAAATCAATTAAGATTTTTATTGATTGCCATAACTTTATAATCTCTCTACAGCTTTCATCATTACAGTTTGGAGGCTTTCAATCTCTGAGTATAGTTTATGTAGTTATTTTCTAACTCTCTATGTGCAGTATAGTTTGTATATAAGGTGTCTTGTATATTTTTACAATTTTAATTAATATAAATTAAATTTATTTAGGATTGATATTACTAATGCCAATGCAAAGAATGTCTTCTTAATTTAAATTCTGCAGTTTTTCTTAGACATAAACTGTTGTAAATAGAAATACAAGTTTAAAAATATTGGAGGCCATGGGGCCGGAGGGTTAGCTCAGTGGTTCCGGCGCCTGCCTCGCAAGCGCAAGGACCTAAGTTCGATCCCCGGTTACCACATATAATGCTGGGCGTGGAGACACGCCCACCAACAATCAACACCGCATACTACAATGCCGGAAGTGGTGGCTCACGCCTGTCATCCCAGCACTCGGGAGGCAGAGACGGGAGGATTGCTGAGTTCGCGGCGGCTTGCCTGGGCACCATAGTGAGCTCAGGGCCAGCCTGAACTACAAAGTGAGACCCTGTCTCCAAAAAGCAAAAAAAAAAAAAAAAATTGGAGGCCAGAGATTTAGCTCAGTGGTTCCAGTGCCTGCCTGGCAAGCACAAGGTCCCTGGTTGATCCCAGGTAACCACATACAATAATACTGGATGTGGTGATTTACGCCCACCAGCAATCATTACCACACCCCACAGTGCTGGGCGTGGTGGCTCACTCCTGTAATCCCAGCATTTGGGAGGCAGAGGTTGAAGGATTCCTGA
>PVIC010045732.1:0-14535 GCA_004025085.1 Thryonomys swinderianus
CACAGTGATAATCTTGTGCCCATCACTGAAATTTTTTGTCTGAACACTGCACTATCTCCTGGGTGGTCCCCAGATAGTACTTTGTCTATTCAACTTTCTGTACTAGTCTATAATGCTTGACTTAATTTAGTATTTTTTTTCCCAGCCCCAGCAATGGAATTCAGGACCTTACACTTGTCAGGCAGGCATAGCGCCGCCGAGCAGAATTTCCAGCCTCCCAATCTAAATTTATAAAACATTTGTGCCCTGATAAGATCGTACATCTTCCCTGCTCAGAGTGCTCCATGTGCGTTACCTCACACTCAAGCGACCAAAAACGCCTCACCAATTTCCACAGAGCCCTACTCTTCAAAAGCCATCTTCTGCTACTTCCTTCTCCCATCTGGTGCTAACGGGCCGCACGGCTCCTCTCCGCTTCGCACACGCATTCTCCCAGACTGTCACTGTGCCTGTTGTTTTCTCTGATTAGGAGAACTCTTTCCAAGTTGTCTGCACGGAAGCCTTCCTTAAGAACAAGAGAGGTCAGGGCCTGGGTGTAGCTCACCAGTGCAGAGTCTGCTTAGGAAGGGGAGTCTCTGAGTTCAATTTCTGATGAAAGAGACAGAGAGAGACAGAGAGACAGAGACAGAGACAGACAGAAGAGGTTTGGGATTGAACATTAATTCCTCACAAATGTGGACCTTGTGTTCTGGAATTTCTGAATTTTTTATTTGGTATAATAATTTCTGGAGGAATCGTTAGGGACTTCTATGCACCATATCATGAAAAGAAACCTTCAGAATGAGAGAAAATAATTGTGAGATGGTAAGGGCTAAATATCCAGAATCAGTGAGGAATACAAATATCTTAATGACAAAACTAAAATACTCCGATTCCAAAGTGGCTTAAATATATAGATAGCTATTACTGAAGAAGAAAGATACCAATGGTGGGTGAGGGGGATACAAGCGGTCGATACCTCTAACCCACCAGGAAAATCCAAATCAAAACCACAATGTGCACCTCCCTACTCCAGTTAGAATGGTTATTACAAAAAAAGAGAAAAGATAAAATGACGGGTGTTGGCAATGATTAGAGAAAGAGGAACTATTATACGGTTTTAATTTTTTTTGGAATGCAAGTTAATATGCTCCCCATGGGGAAAAATATATGAGCATCTTTAAATGTTAAAATTGAACTAGCACATTATCCAGTAATTCTTGTTTTGGGTCTATCTACAAAGGAATGAGATCAATATATTGAAGAGATATCTGCACACCCAGGTTTAATGCAGCACTATTCACAATATACCCAAAGTAGAATCAATATAACTGTCTGCCAGTGGAGGTACTGATAAAGCGAGTGTGCTCTGTACACAATGGATGCTATTCAACTGTATGAAGTCGTGGGATACAGCCATTCACACAAATGAGAACATTGTATTAATGCAATAAAGCCAGGCTCGGGAAGACAGCTACCCTGTGACCCACGTACATGCCCTGTAGAAAGCTTTGTGTCATAGGAGCTAGCAATAGAACGGTGACTACCAGATAATAGAACACAGCGGGGAGGTGAGCCGGGGGAGGCTGGCTCACTGCCACCATTGTACAGTCCGATAAGGTGCAGAGATTCTGATGTTTCACTGAACTGTAGTTACAGACAATGCATACTCTAATCCCAGATATCTAGAAGAGAGAATTTTGATTGTACTCATCACAAAGAAATAATCTTTATGCCTATGCACAGGCTAATTATCATGGTATAATAGTTACATGATATATATGTATATCAAAACATGTCATTAGACTCTAAAAACATCTATACTGATTACGTGTAAAGCAAAAATAAAAATAACACATAAAAAACACATCGCCTACAGGAGATGGGAAGACTGTTTTAGGGTATGACAGGAAAGAAACAGCATCATTGTATCTAGAAGGGTGAGGTAACCTTTGGGCTGATGATAAGATTAGAAGGGAAGTTCTGTAACAACATGGTGGTCCCGACACGCTGCAAGGGCATTGGGTTTCTCTGCTCTAAGGGGAAGTCAGTCTGTCCGTCACCGACGTCTTCCACGGTCACACCGTCCTGTGCTTCTACTTTGTGTCCAATGACCTTGCACACAAGAATCCGTGCTCACAGGGTCTGGGTGAGGGCACACCTGACACGTGGCAGCGAAACAGGCCGACTCGAGCCCTAATCTCAGCGAATTCTGTAACCTACAAACAGTGGCCACCTGTGAACCAGCAAAAGGCCACATGTGACCCAGCTAGGCAGGAATTGCTTTGCCCCTTTGGAGTTCGAGGGGAAGGAGGTCTGTTTCCTCTCGGGCCGTCGACCGTGCAGCGCGAAGTGTGGCTCTCCCTCCTTACTCCTCAGAGGCGACCGCGGCTCCCCTGCCAGCCTTTTCTCAGTGAACATGCTGAGTAGGAGAGCGACTCCGTGGCTAGTCAGTACTCAGCGGGGGGAAAGCCAAGTCGCAAAGACTGCACAGACTTCACGGCTGTCGTGGTCCAGCTGACAGAAAAACAATTGCTGGCATCTGTCCGAGCTGCACAGTCTTCCCGGGAAGCAGATTTGGTTGAGTGTTCGGGGCTGGGAGGGTTCAGGGTTCCCAGACGGCTGCACTGCGCCGAATGACAAAGCCACTGTCAGTGTTTAGAACTGGCCACCGCGGTAGAGGGACCCGTTTGTTCCTGAGAACTAAAACCTAAAGTGATCTCCCAGCTAAGCTGGAGTGCGACAAATCATACAGGGCGGGAGTGTGTGTCTGGAAACGCCGTTCTGTGCTGCCCTCACCCCCAGCAGGGAAGGTCTCCTAGGTGGAGAGATCTACTAAAATGTGTTAGGGGTGTTACGGTGAGGGAAGCAGGCCGGAGCTGTGCGGGTTGGGGACCCTGGAACAGCCCAGGTGAGCTGCGGTTACCGCGTTGGACGCGCCGCCGTCGCCGGAGACAGGCTCGGTGACAGCGGGCCACAGACTGAAGACAGCAGCGGACTGGAAAGTCGCAGGCCGGGTTACGTGTCATGAGACAGAAGCAGGAGGCTCTGCAGCAAAAGAGCTTCTCATCTAAACACGAAAGCGCAAAAGGACGGAGGGAGCAGCGGCTGCGAGCAGAAGAGGAGCAGCACAGAGGAGCCGTCGCTGCCGGGCGAGGCCGCTGCGCGCCGAGGAAGTGCGCTGTGTGGAAAGAACAGGACGACTGGTGCTGACGCTGCGAGTGTGCCTGTGCTTTTGCACACGTGTGAGTGTGTGCGTGTATCTGTACACATGAGCAGGTAAAGCGATGAACATACGCATTTCTCTAAGAATTTTTTACGTCATTCACCGTGATCGTGACAGGGCTAAGGAGGTTCTGAGCCACAGGAATAAGTGCTGTGACCTGAGCTGCCTTTAAGGTGCGAGGAGATGACATCCGTGTTCCCGAACTCTCATATTGTTTCAGTCCGCCTTCTATCTGGATAAAACCTGTACAGTTTAAAGGTAATCATTTGGGAAGGCACCACTCACTGAGGTTGCCAGGGCCTTTGCGAAGTAGTCCAACCCTCGGAAGGGTGCAGGCACGCGGAACGAGAGAACGCCATGCACTCGCCAGGTTGCCCCAACGCTTCTGGATAGACTAAGGCTGCCACAGGGAAAGTGAGAGTTGGTGCAAAAGGGACGTTCTTCCCCCGGAGCTCTGGACGGGACAGCACGCCTATCTTCCCTACAAGGCAGAGCGATGGTGAGAAATACCAGGCACCCACCTGCGCTTCCCCCACTGCCCAGTTATCGTGAGCTGAGCTGAAATGCAGGAGACAGTGGAGAGGCGGACGCACGGCGCCTGCAGACAGACGTGCCTCTTGCCCAGCGTTTATTTGGGCTTCAGGGGAGGGAGGAAGTAGGGGAGATGTGCGCAGGGGCCAAGGTCAAACTGAGGCTCGAGGAGGGAGATCGTCAAGCGATGTGGACAGCATATTTGTTCTGACCTTCGCGTGAGACTTCTTCCCATCTCCGGGGCAGCGGCGCGTGATCGTGAGACCCACAGGCCAAGCCGTGATCCCTACTTTCATTTACAGATTAAGAATTCCACCACTTTGGGGCCGGAGGGTTAGCTCAGTGGTTCCGGCGCCTGCCTCGCAAGCGCAAGGTGCTGAGTTCGATCCCCGGTAACCCCATACAATGCTGGGCATGGAGACACGCCCACCAACACTCAACACCGCATACCACAATGCCGGACGTGGTGGCTCACGCCTGTCATCCCGGTACTCGGGAGGCAGAGACAGGAGGATTGCTGAGTTCGCGGTGGCTTGCCTGGGCACCATAGTGAGCTCAGGGCCAGCCTGAACTACAAAGCGAGACCTGTCTCAAAAGCAAAAAAAAAAAAAAAAAAAAAAAAAAAAAGAATTCCACCACTTTGTAGTAGGTCTAAGTACTCTGCAGAAAAGAACGGTTTACACATTCTTTGTGGGTTTGTCTTGGAGAAGGAAGGTGAGGAGTCATCAGTGTATAAAGTGGGGAGAAGCCAGTGTTGTCACATGGGGTCAGGCTGCGCTCTGGACCTTAGTAAGCATCAACTGGCGACTTTGCCATCTGCAAAACTATGAGTCCCCGCTTTTCTATCCTCATTACTTAATGGGTTGTATGTAGTGACTGGAAGGAGAGCGGGATCTTCCTGTGGGCTTAGAGAAATCACAGTGGCCGAGAGAAGAGAAGGGCGAGGGGGGGGGAGTTAAGGGGTTGGGGAGCCAGTGCGGGGGGCTGCAGGCGTCCAATAAAGAGCAACTGGCAGCCCAGTGAGGTGGCAACAGAGCTCAGTGGTCGGAACACGTTCATTGTCTGCCCCCAAATGCAAGCTATAGAAAGGGGAGTAAGATAACACCATCTCGCTTTGGCTCGAGAGACAGGAGGATTCCAGAGTCCTTAACCGGGCAAGAGAACATAAAACGTAGGTGCAGAGGTGGACAGTGATGTCTCAGGTCCAGTTCGTGCTACACAGGATAATTCATCTATTTGTTTTATTTATTTATTTATTTATTTATTTATTTATTTATTTATTTATTTATTTATTTATTTATTGAGACAGGGTCTCGCTTTGCAGTTCAGGCTGGCCCTGAGCTCACTATGGTGCCCAGGCAAGCCTCGAACTCAGCAATCCTCCCGTCTCTGCCTCCCGAGTGCTGGGATGACAGGCGTGAGCCACCACGCCCGGCTATTTGTTTATTTTTTACTCATTAGTTTATTCTGTGAAAGTGTTGAGTGACGCTGAACACACCCTTGTATGTAACTGTGGGTTTTGTACCAAATGTGATTGAAGATAAAATACAAGATGTGCTGGGGAGTCAGCATTCAGTGCTAGAATCCCAGAGGGCATGAGTTGGGGGAGGCCGAGGGCAACGGGAGAAGAGAAACAGGCCGTGGACCTCGGAAAACAGCCGTGGAGCAGGTGCCCCTGGGGGACGGAGCTACAGCAGACAAAGGTCGGTCAGAGAATGCAAAGAAGAGCAGAGGCGCAAGGAAGAGTGATGTGCAAATAAGCCAACCAAAGGGCGCACACAGCATTCCACACAGACTCAGAAGGAGCTGGGAAGTTGTAAATATACCAGAGAATAAATGGCACGGTCAGGATAGGTTTCTGGCAAAAGTGATTTAAGAATAAGAGAAAAAAAATCCAGTAGAAAAATTGAGGTCCTAAATATGAGTTCTAAATGAAAGGAGTGTTAAAGGGAAAGAGCTCAACCATAAGGGAAAAAAAGGCAAGTGATGGTGTGTGAGAATATGTTTTGTTGTGTGTGTGTGTATTCGTGTTTCAGTGTGTGTTTGAGCATGTGGTGATAGTGAAGTTGTGTTTGTGTTTTTGTGTGGTGATATTTTGTTTTAATGGTAGTGTGTATATTTTTGTGTTTTGTGAATGTCATTGGGAGTGTACAGAATGTACTATGTAAGTGTATGAGAGAATATTTTTGTTATATATGGGTGTGCATTTGTGTGTAATTGTGCACGTTCTGGGTATTTGAATGTGCTTTTGTGTATGAGCGCTTCAGGGTGTATTTTGCCACGTGAGATTCTTTTATGTAAAGTGGACCCTTGATTTATGAACTCAATTTATTCCCAAGGGATGGTTGTAGCTCAGGTTGGTCAGGTGAAGGTTCAGGTGCTTCTACACAGTCTTCAAAGTCTGTCTTGCATATACAGGTAGATCTCAGCGACCTCAGACACTGGCCCAGGGTTTCTCAGTCAAACCTACAAGGCTTACAAGGGATGCTGCCATGTTCTTTTCAGAACTCTTTGAGAGTTAAGTCTGCGTCAGAGACCATCTGGAAGCACAAGTAGCTTGCATTTGGGTTTTAACTCAAAGTTTTGTTTGTAAGTTAAAATTAACATCTCAGTTGTAAATCAAATTGGTTGTATGTTGGGCTGGTCACAACTCAAGGGTCATCTGCATACATCCATGAGGGTGCATGTCTATGTTTCTCTGTTTGTGTACGAATGCATCTGCATGTGCAACATACATTTGGGTGTTTCTCTGTGCATTGTGTGTGGCGTTTGAGTCCTGCTTCCGTGTGAATTCATCTTTACATGCTTCATTTGATCTCAGCCAGAAGGCCGAGAAGTGATTCATTTTTACATGCCCGTCTGAGTGTTTGTCTGTCCATTTGTATTCTCCTTCATGTGTATTTTATGCTTGTGGCATTTTGCCTGCTTTGTGTTTGTGTTAAAGGGTTGTGACATTCTGTGACTGTGTATTATACAGCCATGTGTATTTGAGTGGGTGCACATGTATTAATGTTTAGCTCTACATGTATTTTAATGTGTGCTTGTAGGTATGTATACTTGTCTTAAAGTAAAAATTCAAATGAGTTCCTTTTTTTTTTTTTTTTTTTTTTTTCCACAAAAGGAGCCCTTCTCCACTGTTGCTGGGAATGTAGACTAGAACAGCCTCTATGGAAGGCAGTGTGGAGATTCCTCAAAAAAGTAGGACAGAGGTTCCATTTGACCCTGCGATTCCCCTGCTGGGGATAGACACAAAAGAATTACAACATTCGTATCACAGCAACATATGTGCACCCATGTTTATAGCTGCTCAGTTTGTGATGGCTAAATCTTGGAAACAACCCAAATGCCCATCACCTCTAGACTGGATAAGGAAGATGTAGTTTTTTTTTTTAATAAAATGGAGTATTACTCTGCCATAAAGAATGATGAGATTGAATCATTTATACTCTAATGGACATACCTTCAGGACATACTCATAAGTGAAATAAACAGGTCACACATGTGTAAGTATATCTTTTCTCTGGTATGAGG
Organism: Thryonomys swinderianus; assembly: GCA_004025085.1. Classification (NCBI taxonomy): domain Eukaryota; kingdom Metazoa; phylum Chordata; class Mammalia; order Rodentia; family Thryonomyidae; genus Thryonomys; species Thryonomys swinderianus. The sequence continues at coordinate 7,268 of PVIC010045732.1, forward strand.
AAGTGAAGTTGTAATTGTGTTCTAGAATGCATGATTGATATTGTGAAATAGCAAATATTCAAAGAGAAATGGAGTTTAGGGTAAATAATGAGGAATGAAAAAATTGATGGTAATAAAAGGAAACAAAGCTTGTGTAGACAGGGGCGGGGAGATGGTAGGGTGGGGAAGGGAAGGGAAAATGAGAATGGAGTTGTGTCATATACTGGTACAATTCTCAATGTGGAGTGTAATTGTGATGTGTGTGTATATATAATGTACCAATAAAATATACCAATAAAAATTCAAATGAGTGGGTAAACATGTACATAAGCATGTATTGAAGTGACAACATGCAACTGTCTCTGTATGTGTGTGAATGTGTATTTGTGTGTGTACACATGCACAAACTTGTGTCAGTGTGTGTTTTAAATGTGTGACTATATCCTTATGAGCAGAGCTCTGCATATGAATGTACTGTGAGTGTTTATCCGAGTGCTGTGTGCCTGTAGAAAAGTACAAATTCACGTGTTGGTGGTGGATCTGGGAGTCAGCCCGTGAATCCCTGAATGCATGGGGCCGTGCGTGAAGTTGTAGACATCTGTGTTTGTGTGTAAAAGTGCATATTTTCATGTTAATGTACATATGAATTTATGTGTGGCATGTGTGAGTTTGGAATTGTGTGCATGTGTGTCTTTCCGGTATGTCAGTGGATATCGGTGTGAGCTTATTTCTGTTGGGAAGCGTGCGAGCGTGCACAGTTGTTAGCGAATGTGTGACTGTGTCTGAGAGCGCCCGTGGGAGCGTGTCCGTGCGCGTGTGCTGTGTGTGCGCGCGTGCCGAGTGCCCTCAGGAGAGCTGTCCCGGCAGAGGAGGAGGAAGCCACGTCGCTCTTTCTCTTTCTTTCTTTGTGCCACCGGGTCGAGCGGGGACTCCGCTCCGAGGTGCAAACCCGGGCCCTCCGCACAACAGCGAACCGCGCTCCCGCGGGCGGGGGGACCCTGCGCCCCGCCGGGCTCCGAGGGTCGGCGGCCCGCTGCGCCCCCGGCGAGGCGCGTCGCGTCCCGGCGCCCGCGGTCCCCCGACGCGCGCTCCGGAAGGCGGCGGTGCGCGGGCGGCGGTGCGCGGATTTCCAAGCGCGGTCGTGGCCGCCGCCGCCCCCGGGAGCCGCCGCCCTCCCGCCCCGTCCCGGGCGAAGCCCAGGTCCGCGCTCGCAGCCGCGGGCGGCGCGCGATCCCCGGCGCCGGACGGACCCGGACCGCGTCGCGCCGGCTGCGGCGCCGGGAGCTGCGCGCCGGGCGGCCACGGGCGGCAACAGGCGGCAGGTCCGAGCCCGCGCGGGGCCCGCGGAGGGAGGCGGGGGCGGGCGGCGGCGCGGGCGGATCTGAGCGCGGGGAGCGGGCGGAGCGCAGCGGCCGGCCCGCCGCGGGAACGGGGTGCCGCGGCCGCGGGGCCCGGGCGCGCTCGGTGCCCGCGGGTCTGCGCCCCCCGCGCCGCAGGACGGGCCGCGGGCCGGGTCGGGCCCAGGCCGGGAGGGGCCGGGAGGGCGCAGCGCGCGGCGGTCACGGCCCGGGTTCCGGGGCCCGGGGGCCGCGTTCGCGCGGGGGCGGGGGCGCCACGGGCCTCTGGCCGCGGGCCTGGGAGACCCCGCGCTCCGGCATCTGCCGCGCGACATTCACGCTCGGGAGGAGCGCCATGGTGGCTGACGTGCCGGAGCGCTCGCTCGCTCACGGTGGGAACAGGTGTTTCCCTACGTCACTAATGACTAATGCGTTCGATGCGCACGGGGCCAGGGTCGGAACGGGCGATGCTACGTGTGTCTGTCAGCGGGACAAACGCACACGCTGAGCCCTTAGAGAGATCGATCCCGGGCATCGGTCATACTTTGACGTCAGGCGGCACCGGGGAAGGGATCCCCTCGTATTTCTGGATTTAAAGGGGCTGCTGCGTTTGGTGAGTTGCGATGGAAGTAACAGCGCTCTAAGGAGATCGGCTTACATTTTACACATACGCATATCACCACAAGATCATCTTTCTTCCGCGCTTAAAAATCTCCCTCTTTTTTCCTCAGAGAGCCAACGTCAGCACCTTCTCCGGACTCCGCGTGACCTGCCTCTGCTCCTGCTTCAGTCCAGCTCCAGCTTCCCCACACTTTCCCGACCGCTACAAGTAAGTCACACCACTTCCCGCTTCCTTCGCTTGCCGCCGGCCTCCCGGGCTGGCCACGCGGCGGGTCGGGGCCTCTACCTGCGCGTGCTTGACTCAGACTCCGTGAGCAGTGGCTGCTTTAGAACCGCAGGGGCTTCAGATCCAAAACCTTGTCCTCAGACACAGGCCCCTTTCTGGTCAAGAAAAGCTAACCCTACCTTCCCTGAGAGAAAGCCCGAAATTCACACAGATTTCCTAGATAAAATCTTACACTGCGATCTCACCCATAAACCTGACTTAAATGCTTTGGCACAGATGTGGCCCTGACTTCAAATATAATTTGATTTTATAATATAACAAAACACCAATGTCTCACCGTCAAATTCATCAGTAGTTCACACACACACAGCCTAAGGTACCCACTGACACAGGCCGTTTTCCCTCACGTGGATACTCCCAACTCAGTGGAAGCGAAGTTGACTTTGGGGCAGGGTTTATAACAAATTTAGCTCTTATTTACCTGGTGGAAAGACAATAGGGGGATGATAGAGGAGGCTGGTGGAGGAAAGCTTTTCCAGTCCTGTCCATGAGACAGTGAAAAGGTAGCCCGAGAGGCCAATGATCCTCTGAGACAGTAACTCAGGACCGGCCTCTGATTCCCGTGATTTACACCTGGGCCAAGGTAGCAGATACAGTGATTGCACCTCATGCAACACTGTTGTCTCCTGGGTTTATTTACTTTTCTATTTATTTTCACTTTCCAATCTACCATCTCTTTTTGTACGATCAACTAAATCTTATTGGTCTTTAGGTTACAGTTTTTGTAAATAATATCCTGAAGGGAGAGCTAACAGAAAGGGTGAATAATAGTGATAATAATTCCAATTCTACAAGTTGTAAGTATCCAGAATGTGAAAGGGAAACACAGTTACTTCCTGGAATTAGGCTGAAAAGCTCCATCGTTTGTTTCCTAAGAGGAAGGAAATGAGATCGATTCTCAGCACCATACCCCAAAAAGGAAATCTTTAAAAATAAGAAAAAGAAAAAAACAAGGAAATGGATACATTGACATAATGCAAATTTTTCATAGATTTTGCTTTAGATAGGAATAGACGTGTTAAGATGAGAGACACAGACGCGTAGAGGGTATAGTAAAATGCTCAGCCTCCTGAACTCCTAGACAGGCATGCAAGAGCCCAGGGGATTATCACCCAGTCCTGTTGGAATAGCTTTTATCAGAAAGAAGATTTAACGGGTGCTAGTCACGAAAGGGTGCAGACAAAGAACAATATTTATATACTGCCCAATCCCGAGTATGATCTAATAAAGCATTATGGGAAAATATGTAAATTTCTTAAAATATTAAAGTCAGTATACTTTACGATCAATCAACTCTACATGATCTACATGTGGAGGGGCTTGTACACCTAGTAAAAATCCAATGGAAGTAACAGCATCCTATCATACACAGTTCAGCTTCTATTTGACAAACATATATATAATAATAAGGTCATCCTTTTGCCATGATTAACCATTTCTCTGTTTTGTTCTCACACGCAGCCAAGTCCACCACTTCATTTTCACTCCTCGTGGCCTGCCTCTACTTCCTGCTTGAGTCCAATTGGCCGACACTTCCCTGTCAGTCCACGTGAGTCACACTACTTCCTGTCTCTCACACCTGCTCTCTCCCAGAGTGTCATTCTGAACGTGTGGACGGGTCAAGGTTCAGCTCCCTGTCCTCATCTAGTCTGCTTTGCTCCCCTTTTGCCTCTTGAAGCTCCATGGGTGGGTTCAGGTCCTATACGCTCACTCAGGGATATATCTTTCCATTTCCAGAAAGCTTAACCCTTACTCCCCTGGAAGAAAAACCCGCATCTCAAGAACTTACTCCAGGGGGTCTTGTGCTATGATCTACCAGATAAAACTCATGCTTAGAACAGATGTGTTTCTGAATCAAAGTATAGCTATACAGGATACTATAACAAAACACAAATTTATTCACACCCAATTCATTAATATCTGACACACACAGCCTGAAGTAATGCATTTAGATCTCATTCCCTCACGTGGACACTCCCAATTGAACGGAAGAGAGTTTGGCTTTGAAATAGTGTACAGAGAGCATTTGGCACATGTTTCCGAGGCTCTGACACTTTAAGGGCATAGAAGAGGAGCCTGGGGGGGGCGAAGCTGCTCCACTCCTGTCCACATGAGAGTAAAGCAGCAGCCTGAGAGGACGGGGATCCTCCCAGCACATCCCCCAGGGATCTGTATGTGAACACATCCCACTGATTTCCATGGGGCCCAAGTTCCCATAGAGTGTGATGGCAACTCCTGCAATACGGTGTTCACCTGTGTTTCATTTTCCATTTGTTTTCTGCCCGCCCCATCCACTGCATTCTTTGAGAAATTCAAGTACCTTTTAATGGTCTTTAAGTTAGAGTTTCTGTAAATGATATACTGAAGGGAGAACTCAGGGAACTGGTAAATAATAACAGTAATAATTCCAAATGTGCAAGTGGCAGAACTTGTAATGTAAACATACAATGAAACCTGGACCTTAAACTGAGTGGCTCCAGCGCATGCCTCGAAAGGACAATGTCCTGACATCATTCCTCAGGACGATGTCACAGAAAGGAAATATTTTATAATGGGAAAACAGATCAGCAATGGGTTGATTTAAATAATGCAAATGTTACAATGCTTGAAGATAGGAATAGATGTGTTCAAGAGGACATACATGGAGGATTAGTGTATAGTAAGATGTTCAGGCTTCTGAATTCAAGAAAGACATGGCAGAGCCCACAGAGTTATGACAACACTCCTGTTAGAATGGCTGTTATCAGAAAGAAGAATGAACAGGTTCTGGAAACAACAGGAGGTAGAGAAATAACAGTTTTATATACATTCCAGTCCAAGGTATAGGCCAGTGAAGCAATTTTGGAGAACAATATGTAAATTCCTTAAAGTACTAAAATCACTATACCTTACTACAGGGCAATCCCACTTGAACATTGGAGGGGCTTGTGCATTTAGTAAAATCCAATTGAAGTTACACCATTGTATCCTAAGTGGCTCAGCCTCTATTTGACAACATAAATCATCATAAATTTGCCATCTTTTGAGGCTTAAAAATCTCCCTCTTTTGTTCTCACAGGAAAACAAATTCACCGTTTACTTCTCGTTCCACGTGACCTGCCTCGACTTCCTTCTTCAGTCCAATATTCCACAACTTTCCCTTGAGGACAAGTAAGTCACCGTACTATCTGCTAGACACACGTACTCTCACCTAACGTGTAGATCTCACAGAGGTTATGGGTAGATGTTCTGCTTCCTACAATGTCTGTCTCTGAATTTGCTCAATTTTCACCTGCTATGGATCTGTGGGAGACTTTGGATCCCACATATTCAGCTCAGAGTGATGCGCCCTCATTTTCCAGAGAGATTAACTGTACCTAGCGTGAGAAAACAACCAAATCTCAAGAATTTACTCCACGGGGTATTGCACTATGATGCTACAGGTAAATTTCACTTCCATGCTTCCAAACAGCTGTGTTCCTGACTTCCTTTATTAGTTTATTTGTGATACAGAAGAATACAAAATTCTTAACATCAAATTAATTAATATTTGAGATATACACAGCCTGAGTAATGCAGATCCCATTCCCCCAATGTGGCAATTTCGTGGAAGAGAGTTTTGCTGGAATAGTATACAGAGGGGACTCAGCACATGTTTCCGTGGCTCTGACACCCTAAGGGCATGGAAGAGGCGCCTCGTCGACCAAAGCTCCTGTCCACAGGAGAGTAAAGCATCAGCCTGAGAGGGCGGGGATCCACCCGGGACACCCCAGGGATCTGCCTCTGATCTCCATCAGGCCCAAGTTCACAGAGGCAATGCTTGCATCTGCTCCAATACGGTGCTCTCCTGTGTTTCACTTTGAGACCAATTTCTGCCCTACAGATATACTGGATTCTTTGACAAGTTCAACTAGACTTCATTTGTCTTTACATCGGGAAATCTGTCATTAACATCCTGAAGGGAGAGCGCATGAAATGGATGAATAATAGCGATCGTAATCCCAAATTGAAAAACGTCAAGTAGTGCTCGCTTCGGCAGCACATATACTAAAAATGTCAAGTCTCACATCTTGCCATTTATACACAGAACAACAGGTGGGAATTCCGCTGAGCTTTTCCAGTGCATGCCTCCTAAGTGCAAGATCCTGACTTAATACTCCATGGCATATTGAAAAAAAATTGAAAAAGGGAAAATAACTAATGCAACAGCTACATTTCAATAATGCAAATTTTGCCTTGTTTTAAGACAGGAATAGACATGCTCAATGTCAGACACAAAATGATAAATGTTATAGTAAAAGCTCAGGCTCCTGACTCAAACATAGGCATGCAGAAACCCGGGGCATTGACACCACACTTCTAATGGAATGGCTGTTATCAGAAAGAAGGTTTAACTGGTACAGGTAGTGAAAGATTGCAGAGAAAGAAGAACTCTAAAACTCTGAAAACTCCTAGGTAAAATCTTTAAAAAACCTAATTTGGAATAAATATTAAATATTAAAATTCCTTAAATGTAAAAATTAGTGTTCCTTTAAATGTAACAACTATACATGAACATGGGAAGTGCTTGTTCATATAGTAAAATTTGCTGGAATTTAAATCTTCCAATCATAAGTGCCACGCCATCTACTTGACAACATACATATACAATCATAAGTTTACGCTATCTCCATGCTTAAATTTCTTCCTGTTTTGTTCTTGCAAACAGCCAAGTTCACCACGTTATTTTTACTCCATCTGAGCGGCCTTGACATCCCTGTTCACACCAGGTCATCAAAACACTCACTGTCAGTACAAGTAAGTAAAAAAATCTTTGTATATCTAACACACATTCTTTCCAGGACTGTAGAGCAGCGTGTGTGAGTGTGTGTTGAAGTTTGGTTATAATTTTGCCATATGTAGTTCCATGGGAGGCTTCATATCAAACACATTCACCTCACAGATATGTCCCTTCCACGTCCAGACAGGTTAACCCTAACTCGCCAGGAAGAAACACACGATTCTACAGAGTTTCCTCCATGGGGTTTTTCACTATGACCATCCAGATCCACATGGCTTACATGCTT
>PVIC010045733.1:0-14493 GCA_004025085.1 Thryonomys swinderianus
AAAAAAAAAAAAAAAAAAAAAAAAAAAAAAAAAAAAAAAAAAAAAAAAAAAAAAAAAAAAAAAAAAAAAAAAAAAAAAAAAAAAAAAAAAAAAAAAAAAAAAAAAAAAAAAAAAAAAAAAAAAAAAAAAAAAAAAAAAAAAAAAAAAAAAAAAAAAAAAAAAAGATGTCATGAAAAAAAGAAAAACTGTGAGAAACAAGAAGAAACTGTGAGAAACTAGAAATTTGAAACTTTGTAGGAATTAGAAAAGAATCTCAAGGATTAACTATTATACTAATAATACTTCACTTTCAGGGGTCATTCAAATCTTAAAGAACAGAGATTGTTTTCTCAATGTGGATTTCCAAAGCAGAGAAAACATGTAAAAAGTGAGAATACCTACTTTTGCAATATGAAAGCAAGTCATGTGAAGTACTTTAATATGGTTTGCAATTCAGTTTCTTCCAAGGCTCCAATCTTAGCTTCCTATTGGTGGGGGGGGGGTCTCTCCAATTATCTCTATTACCAGCTCTTCAAAATTAACCTCTTGTAATATTTCATTGTATCAGAAATAAGCACTGAATTTTTTTTTTTTTGGCAGTACCAGGGATCGAACTCGGGCCTTTGTGCATCCAAGCTTGACGAGGTACCACTTGAGCTAAATACCCAGCCCACTGCATACCTTCTATAATCATTTTCTTTGCTTAGAATGCCACAGGAATTCGATAAAGGCCATAAAAATTAAGAGTACAGTAATTATAATACTATTTTATTGTTATTTTCAAGCTTAGTTTAAACATAAAACCTTAAACTCTCTTTTAAAAACATTCGGTTCCATCGAATGATTTGAGGCATGTAGCATATTACTACTCATGAAAGGAAATGCCAGTGACATCATTTAGCCACAACAGGAGAAAAGCTCACCTACTAAACAACAATACTAGCAGTATTTTATGGTTTGACTAACCTGGCTTGTTGAGTAAGTGCTGCAGAATATTGTTTGTACAAACACACTGTAGTGAAAACCATTTGAACCACTCCTGCTTCTTTACAAATGAATGGATGATAATTCAAATGCTTAATAATCCAATGATTTATTAACCACATTACATATTCTGTGATATTTTGACAAAAAGGAAAAAGTAAAATAAAAAATGAAACCATCTGGAAATGACATAACATCTCATATTCTTATAAAATATGCACCATCTATCAACACTAAAAGAGCTAAAACAATGTTAAATTCAGCATAAGACAATCTACATGTTCACCAAGGAAAGAGATTGATAGAATACTGTCTTATCCATTTCCCTTAATAAAATATATCACCTATGAAAGTGTATTGATAACATATCAGGAGCACGTAATCTCTCGTGATGTCCTACAAGAATGAAGAATGATGCCTGAAATGTAGCTGCCCAATTTATTCTTACAGGCAAGGTCGGCAGCGGCACTAGACCCTACAGCAACATGAATGTCACACATGCAGCATGTTGGTCTGAGCTTGGATCCCAGCAGGTTAGCCCTGAAACTTGCCACAATTTTGTTTCTTCATTTTTTTTTCATTTTTATCATCTAGCAGCACAGAATGTGTTCTTAGAGAGTGATGTGAAGATTAAACAAGTCACTTCGTATGCAAATAGCAGGTGTCCAGAGTCTTTTCGGTAAGTGTTAACTATTTCTATTGTGAAGGTTTTACCATTTCAGTGAAAAACTGTATAAACAACTTGAGGTTTGCTCACTCCTGGGAATTTGTGTAACATCTTCTCAAATGCATTTGGCTGAGCTAATATAAAATAAAGTATGTAACCATCAGTCGCATCTGGCAAAAAACATATCTGGTCGGCTTAGCGTCCTAGTCTCAACCAGATGTTGGATTACACAAAACAAAACGTGCTCTCTTCCCGCTGCCGTTGACCACTGCGCTGTGCAATGTTAATTATCAGAAGGCTTAGCATCTGGCAATGTCAAAGACATGTTTTGAATTTTATACAAAGAAGCTTCTCAACATAAGAATTGGGTGAAATTAAGGTCAGAATCTGTGATTCCAAATTATACTTTGTATCTCAGTTTTAAAAATCTACATTTTAAAGCATTAAACTTTCTCATATATACTTTATATCTCATATTTTTGTCTCAGAACTGTACCAGATCCAATCAGAGGAAATGTGTTAAAACAGCTTAATATTCTATTTCGTTTAATGAACAGTTTTTACATCATGATGCCTCCAATAACTTCAGAAACATTTTTGTTGTCACCATAAATCCCAAATTCAATAATTCTTTTGAATCTTATTATATATCTATGTCTGGCTACCCAGATCATAACAAATTCTGTGCCAGAGTTTACTTAGAATACTTCTCACAGAAACGTGACCTCTACAAGAAATGTACATAGTGAAATTGTAAGGCTAATTGCAGTTGACAGGATTTCCTAACACCAATTGAAGTCACATCAAAACCTGTGAAATTACATGTTTCTCCTCCTACTAGAATCATTTATGCAAAGTAAAATCATGATCCATTATAATTTGGAATTGTTTCCTCCCCCCTCCCTCCCCCCTCCCCCTGTCCGTCCGTCCTTCCATGTGTGTGTCTCTCTCTCTCTTCCTAGTTCACAAGCAACCCCAGTTTCAGAGCCCCTGAATGTCTAGGTCATGCGTGATAGTCTCCCCTCAGCTGTGCACCCCCTACCATGCAAGTAAATAAACGTTATTAAAACACTCTAAGCTCTCAGTCACCTGTGATGCTATCACTGTATGTGATGTTCTCACATGTGTCTCAGACACCTAATACAAGGACATCTGCAACAAGGTAAAATTATGAAAAGGCAAAAAAAAAGCTATTTGAGTCATTAATTATTACTGTGATAATTTTTGCCTTGATAATTGACCAACTGAGCAGATTGTCTCTCTCTTTTTTTTTTTATTTTTTGAGACAGGGTCTTGCTTTGTAGTTCAGGCTGGCCCTGAGCTCACTATGGAGCCCAGGCAAGCCTGGAACTCAGCAATCCTCCTGCCTCTGCCTCCCAAGTGCTGGGATGACAGACGTGAGCCACCACGTCTGGCAGGATTTTGGCTTTTGACAGGTATTACCTGAAACCTTCTGAGGAGGACAAAATTAAATGTGTCGAGGATTTAGATTAAATAACTTATACTGTATCAAGGTTTTTGCAATAGACAATGTGCATTGAAAGACTGTTCCACTACTGGCAGAAACACTGGCAGGCACCCTCTGTCAGAGTAATGAAACCAGGGCACCCAAGTGTCAAGTGGCATAACTCTACTTTTCTCAGGGAAACACTTTAAATTCAGTGAATAAGGTTCTATGGACCACAGATTTATTCTTTATTCTTGCAGCCCAAAAGGTAAGCTACAATAGGAAAATAGCTAAACACTCTTCCTCAGCATAATGGAAAACATAAACAAGGCTTTTTACACAGCTCTTTTTCTTCTCTAGAACATGGATCACCACCTAGGCATGCACCTCCTTTAAACCAACTGGACTGCTGGATTTCATCGCTACATATTACCTATATATTCCATACTCAAAAGATTATTCTTTTCCTTCAGAGAAGTGGCCTCAGCTGGAAATATGCTTTTCTGAAGACAATTACTTGAGTAATGTGTTCTTTCAATGGATATAAATATTCTGTTCTATTCAATACCCTATCAGAAATTTGCTCATTATTGTGAGATCTGTATTAGTACCACAGACTGGCACAGATCAAATTGAGTCTCCACAAAATGTACTTATTGAAGTCCTGATCCCCAATGTGACTGCAATGAAAAGGGAGCTTTCTGTGGAAGACATTTTGGTTCAATGAAGTCATGAACTTGGCAAGGAAAACTCATTTCCTCTCTGCTCTAATACTCCTCATGATAGTTTGGGTCACCAAATGCGTGAGAGTTTTTCACACCAACTAGTTCTCCGAATCTTCCAGCTAATGAGGGGTCCAATAGTGCAGCTCAATTCTGACCCCATCTGTCTGGGCTTAACACAGCCCCACAGGCTGAGAGCTCAATCCCACAATTCCCCTGCCTGCCCACTAAGAGACAAGGGACACGGAGCTTCAGTGCCCTCTCCAGGCCTAGCTCCCTCCCAGACCTGCACCTGGCCACCAAACCGCGAGTCTTCCTAAACATGCTCCTTTGGGTTTTCAGGGCTGGTTAAATCGTTGGCCACTGGTGCTTCAGATGACTTCCTGCCCGCCTGCCAGCTTGGAAGGTGAGGCTGAATTCTCCTACGCTCTGATTACATGGTGCTTTCCCTTGCAACCAGTTCAGAATTGAGGCCTCCAGAGCAAAAGAGAAGCTGAGTTATACACTTCCAACCTGAGAGAGTCCACAGGTTTTGGAGGCGGTATCTTAGGAACATTCACTCCTTACTACGGAGATGCTGTGTGTGAGGAAACAGGGCCAGGGACCCACTGTGCATTTCTTCTGTTCTCACAAGGGCGGAGCCCTTATAGGACTAGTGATTTCTAAGGACAGACACCAGGAAGCCCATGCGCTCCGCAGAGGAAAGGCTGGGTGAGGACAGAGGAGCAAGAGCTGCCTGAAAGAGCCCCGAGGAGGGGCTTCTAGTCTGCACGGCGGTGCCAAAATAACCTTCTCCCAGTTATACCTACACGACAGTGGCCCAAACAGACTAACTGTGTAGGTAGCTAAAGATGTGTTTGATAATTGAATCAATAAAGATGAAAAGACCCCTGTTTCCCCTGAATTCATGTTTTTAAAGAGAAAGAAGACTAGTAATGCAACTTCCTGGCATCTCACTGAAGGAATAATGTGACTTTTCTAATAAATGAGTTTAGAAAAAGGACAATGACACAGCTGGCTGCTTTCTTTTTCTCTCCCATATTCAGCCACCATTTTGGTTTATACCTAGATGCTCCATAGTGTCAGAGGCTCACAGGTAAGGCTTCCGGGAGGGGGTTGCATCCCATCTGGGGATTACTCCCCTAAGGGATTTACAGCCCCAGGTGATGTCTGGAGGTGGCGAGCAGCCCAGAGTCTCCTTCCCTCCGCTCTGATTACTCTGCTTCCCTCTGCCATCCCTGAGCTGTTTCTGCCAGGTCACTTTGCTCTGGAGCCAGCTGGCATAAACAGAGAGCTCTACGAACCGTGAGCCAAAAGGAACTTTGCCTCATTTAAGCTGCGGATGTTGGGTGGCACATCTCAGGAAAGAGAAAGTAACAGAGACACACTCAGACCCATAAAGGAAACAAAGACTTCGGTGTGCTGGTTTTCAGTAATGTCACTCTATCTAGGGGCCTCGTGAGTACCCCGTGAGGTGGCACTGGCTGGTCGCGGGAGATGACATAGGGGCCCACTGTAGCCAAGTACACGAGCTACATTCTGCAGTCACATTCCTAACATCCATCCAGGTCTCGCCCATGAAAACTCCTCACTGACCCTTCAACTTAGTTAAAATTGATACATGGGAAAATGTGCCATATATTGGACTCAAGGAGATAGTACTGCAACTATTTCAAAGGAGAACGGATGGTCAGATATTCAGATCTTTAATGAAAAACTGTGTAAATACTTCACACCATAGCATTTAATAACTACCTGTTGTCTTGCAAGTAAATTATATAAAATTATATATGAATAACCACTATCCTAGGAAAGCAACAAATAAAAGAGAAAAGAACTAGAATATGGTGACCCTTTCAACAATTTAATAGTCTTTTATGTAGTATTAAACACGGACACATTTATCTTCATCCACACCTAAGTAGTCATAGAAAAGAATTGAATTTGCACTATGTGATATCAATGTATTCTACAGATTTTTGAAATACATCATGAAAAATATTTGTCTGATATTTTAGATTAATAAATTAAATATACATCCTCTAGTTTATTTTCAACACAAACATCACAGACTATGTGCTCCTCAGTAGATACTTAGATAATGACAGACTTAGAAAACTTAAATCATAATAGTTGCTCAATAAAGCCTTCCTACAGTGCGTGAGAACACCTCACTTCAGCAGGTATCTTCTGTTTGTATAATACAAACCTTTCACAGTCATGCTGGTCTATGGATTTAACTATATAAAATAAAAATTTTTACTGAACATATCATTTCTACCTAAAATGAGATAGAAAGGTAACAACAATTTAATGATTATTATCCCCTTTGTGATGAGAATTTTTTACAAGATGAGTATTCCCCAAATGTATGGGGCCTGTTTTGACCAGAGAGAGTGACTACAACTATTTTCACTGACACGGTCTGTTTACAAATTGGGTGTTCTATATTTCCTGAATTAGAGAGCTTCATATGGCTTCAGACATTTTTCATCTTGGTGATACAGACTTTCTTCGTAAAACTTGAAATAGGACTTTAACCCTCAGTGAAAAAGAATAAGCAAAAATTCAAGCATTATAATTCTTTTCAGCAGCTTTTAAAAATTTGTTTTCAGTGAGAAAAAGTCTTCCTTCCACATGAACTGCCACAAGCTCCCAAAAATCAGAATCAGAAATCACTTTAGAAAAGAGAAAAACAAAGTTAACAAAAACAAAAAAGGTATCTAGTAAAACAATCATTTAAAACATAAAGAAAACAGAACGTCCACAGGAGAATTACAACAGACTGCGCAGTGTATTCCGAAAACACGTGACAGACCACTCAGCAAATGTAATTAAGGACGAGGGAACTGTGCCCCCCCCACACTTTCACGTAACTTTAGCTGCACATATGGAGCATTTCGTTTCACTTCTGGTTTACTTTCTTTTAATCAAAGACCCCCACTGTCATGCCTTCACACAGGGCTCACTGTTGTGGTTACCATGGAAACCATAATTCTGAATGTCCTAACTTGTGTGATTAAAATTTAACACAAAGTAACATTGATAGTCCCCCCATTTCCACTACCACCGATACCCAGTTCTAACCGGGAGCACAATGACTGGCTTGGAAGGCACAGAGCCGCAGCCGCCCCAGGCTCCACTGCCGCTATTCACAAGGTGTCTCCTAGCAATATATAGTGACGCTCCTCTGTTACAAAATGCCTGCTTCATACTCTGTGATTAATTCTATCTGACTTTCTCTTCATCCTTGAAAAATAAGGAATATAATTTTTCTTTTTTATACACCGTATGAGATTTTTGTAAATTTTTACTTGTTTCTGTCATACGCATGTTCTACCACAGTAAAAGCTTGTTATAAGGGCCTAATATGCTAAGGTAATAAATGAAACTATACAACAGTTTAATTCCTCACAACCACTTATGATAATTATAGTCACTTCTATAATAATTACACTGTCCTCTGCAACATGAAATCAACCCTTCCAGATATATTCATAAGGAAGGCATGACATAACTGAAAGGATTTTAAGTGAATCTTAAGAACTGAACTGCTTTTTCCCTTTTCTTCCTTCTTTTTTTGATGATCTCTCTCCCAAGAACTGATAAACTCTCCAGACTGCATTAAGGAAACATATCACTCCTGGAAGATTATTTTGAGTTACTGAAAAAAAAATCACTGCAGCCGGGCGTGGTGGCTCATGCCTGTAATCCCAGCACTTGGGAGGCAGAGACAGGAGGATTGCTGAGTTCGAGGCTTGCCTGGACTACACAGTGAGCTCAGAGCCAGCCTGAACTACAAAGCGAGACCCTGTCTCAAAAAAAAAAAATAAATAAGTTAAAAATCACTGCATCTGATCCCAGGAACACTGGTGCTACTGGTCCTCTGTGCAGTATTCAGGGCCTCTACTTTAAACACAGATGCACCTTATTAGTCAACACAACAATATAAATTTGAAAAGTGCACTCAGTCATCCCGAGGCTGTTTGTCCACCTTCTTAGATGCCAGCGCCAGCACGTGGACATTGCTCACCTCTCTGAGATGCCACAGGAAGTAGTTCAAGCTCATACAGCCAGAGGGAAGATTTTCCATATTCAACATTTCAGGCGAGGGGACACATTAGTAAGTCCAGTGCTCTGTTAGGATGGACAAGGGGAGGCCCATGGAGCGTACGTGACATATCAGCACATCTGCTGTCAGAATAAGCATTAGTCCTTTTAGAGGTTTCCTGAGTATTATTAGTAATCTGTTAAAGTGCCGGTGACATTTCTCCTACCATTGCTAACATTTTTCTACTTTTAATTATAAATTTAAATAATATTTTTATGAGATATATAGCATTTGTAAAACAGACCTTAAAATGGTGAAACAGGAATACATTTAAATAATCACATTAGGGATTATTGTCTGATTATATAATTCTTAATATTTAAAGTTATACTTTACATTCAAAATTTGCTGTCTCTAAGATAAGATCTTTAATAACAATACAACTTTTTAGAGTCAAGCCTAAACAACAGTGCCACTTGGTGTCATTAGTTTCTAATATGAAAAACATTTTAAAAATCATCTGTGCCGGGCATGGTAGCTCACACCTGTAATCCCAGCACTCAGGAGGCAGAGACAGGAGGATTGCTGAGTTCAAGGCTTATGTGGGCTACATAGTGAGCTCAGAGCCAGCCTGTACCACAAAGCGAGACCCTGTCTCTAAAAAAAAAAAAAAAAAAAAAAAATCATCTGGATCCCTGAGAGTGTCACTTGGTTACACATCTTTAACTAAAGCTCTGAGTATAAACACAGACGGGAAAGTTTCATTTTACATAACAGTTTGACCTTTGAATAAATAATAACTTTAATGATCTCTAAACCCACAAACAATTTCCAGTTCCATACACAACCATTGACAAGAACAAGATTGCCCTGTCCTATAAATGGTCCATTCAAGACTTTCATTTCTAATTAGAATATGTAAATAAATTCAACCTAGACTACGTTATTGTTTCTGCTGCAGTTAGAAAGAATAAAGAAGGAAATAAGACTGGGTATATGGAGAGTTAAGGAGACACACTGTGAAAAGACAAAAGACACGTGCAAAAAGAGAAGAGAGGGAAAGGACAAGAATAAAAAGAGAAGACTTCTTTATTTAATATTCTCTACATCAGCTATGATATGGCTGCTTAAATAAATATCAGATTCTGAAAGATCTTTTGGATATGTCATATCTTTTCTCAGGAGTAAACCAACGGTGTAAAACATGAAAAAGAAAACAAAGAATGGATCTCTATATAGTCCATAAATGGCATTACATAATCAAAAAACAACAAACAGAAGATGTGAAAAGAATGAATACTCAGACAAACCTAGGGAGAGGAAAAAGTACTAAAAGAAAAACATTATTTTACTAAGTACTATCAATAAGGCCATCATTAAATAAACTCACTACCCAAGTTTGGCTGAAGACTTTAAATATAAAAAACCTTTCTCATGTTTTAAATGTTAACACACGTAAGAAAAAAAGTTAAAGTCACTCATCTCAGTGGGAAAATAAAGGCATATTATTCAAGATGGACTGTCGGGCTATAGATTTTTGATACATTTACAGATACTTTATTCTTGGCCCACGATATTTAATGAAGGACCTCCGAAATGGACCTCTGCCTATCAAAATTCGAAGCTAAACCATCATACTCCTTTTGATGTTAGAGGCCCAAGGCTGCCGTCCAGTACACTGCTTGTGCTGACACTCACCCGCCTCTCAGCTGTACTTCTCTGGAATGTGGAAAGGACCCTGACGCGTTCTCAGCCCTGCAGGGAGACCTCGGATCCAAATCAACCGCGCTTCGTTACTTCAACACTTGGGGCCCAGAAACAGCATGAAGAGGAGGGCCCACCACAACTTTCAACAAAGCAGGTGTTGTCAAAGTCTAATGTATTGACTTGTCCAAAATACAGCATCCCACAGCTTTCCGGTGACCACTTTCCTACTTGCCTGTTACATTTTCTACAACTACACATCCAAACCCTCCTGGAAGTGAAATACAGAGAGAAATCTTTCATTTGCACTGTAAAATTTCATTAGCCGGGAATTTAGCTCATGTAGTACCATATAGACCTTGGAAGCACAAGGGCCCAAATTTGATCCCTGGTACTATACATAAAAATCAACAAAACTAACAAATACTGTCTTCAGATAAAATGTCTTTGAAGTCATAATTTCTACCAATAAGAAAGTCAACATAACCCTGGGAAGCTTGAAAAGATTAACTAATATTCTCAATTTGGGGATAAGGGAGATTAGTAACTGCTATGATTCTCTACATTTTTCCAAAGGACTGGGGGATTTATTTGTAGCATTTAGAAAATACAAGAAACAAAAGAGGATTAACCTGAAAAAGTTTGGCCATCCAGAAGCAAGTTCTCTGAGTACAGAAAGCAGAAGTTTGTGGAAGCCCAGGCAAGGGAGTGGGGTGCTCAGTGCTCGCTTGGTGCTGAGAACTTGCAAGAATATGCGATCAATTTACACAATACTAGAGCTTCAGTCTGGTCGTCCCTGATAGGATTTTTTTTTTGTCTGTTCACTTTATTTCACCTTTACTGTACTTCTAATGATCCCAAGGCATTTTCATATCAACAACAACAACAAAAAAAAAACAATAAACACATTCATGAGTCTTCTAACGTTTTCTTTAATGTCACTGAGTTTCTTTTCTCAATACTCTGTAATTCAGAAAAATAGTATTTACTCCATGGCAATTATTCATTATCCTTTACTAAGCAGGGAATATCTGTACTACATACATTTCCTTTTCTTTTTTCTTTTTGTATCAGGGATGGAATTCAGGACTTTGTGCTTGCCAGACAGGAACCATGGCTGAGCTAAATCCCTGCTCCCCTGTACATTTTCTTAAAATATCTATTCTCTTTTGTCCAATGTACACTACCAGTTCCTGAGGGCTCTCAATGAGAATGACTACTACTAAGAGCATCTGGCATATTGTCAGGTGACCAGCTCAACACTTTTCTTTCTGTGCAGCCAGGGAGACCTCTGGATTTGTGTAAGTCAAGAAAACATATTGACAGCAAAACACAATGTAGATCTTATTCTTGTCAAACACTAATATAATGTGTACTAAATAATTTCCATAAATTGATGTTAATGTCTAATCTTCAGTAATTTTCAGGGTTCATATTATCATTAGTAAAGTACATCATCTAATAAAGCAGTAGCTATTCTGGATTAATCAAGTATAGTCAAAACTAATATTTTTATTAGATTTGCATCTTTATTGGTGCATAATATTTTTAAAGTCTCACTTCTTGTATGCAAATTAGAAACCATTTTAAAATGTTCATTGTTGAAAATAAAGGGAAACTATTTGTGTGAAATATATATTTAATAATTTAAAAAGAAACACTTCTTTAATCATTAACATTTAAAATTCTGAAAAAATGTTGAAAACCATAATTCTTCATTTTAAAAAGCCACAATAATGAACATATGGATATGAGTTTACATTTTCCTTATGTATTTAGTTCATGCAAATAAGATATAGGAGTTTTTAAATGGAAACTTTTGGAAAAATTACAGAAATTAGTAATTCTGTAATAGTTAAGTGTTCTGGACTACTTCAACTTTTCAGGCATCAAAACTTTTTAAAATTTGTATCTTTTTAAAAAGCCTTTTAAAATATGCATTATTGACTTCTGTCAGAATATATTTAATACAGAAGCAAACTTTTTTTTTTACAATGACCCAGGATCACCACAGAATTGCAGCATGACACATCTTTAGATTACCCTGTAGGGATAATTTAATGGGCTCTCGCTAATTGGACAGGTGAGAAGACTGCCATCCACAGAGATTACGGGATGTGCCCTGAGTTTTACAGCAAGGACAGGTAGGCAGACTAGGCATGGTGTGAAGATAACTCAATCTAGGCTTCTAATAAAAA
Source organism: Thryonomys swinderianus (assembly GCA_004025085.1). Lineage (NCBI taxonomy): Eukaryota > Metazoa > Chordata > Mammalia > Rodentia > Thryonomyidae > Thryonomys > Thryonomys swinderianus. The sequence goes on from PVIC010045733.1 coordinate 11,753, forward strand.
CCACATGCATAATCAGCATTCACAAATAACTTGTAGGTTTGCACAAACAGAGAATTTTGCTGACATATAATAAAATCTGTTCTATGAAGAAATTTTTTGTGTGATTTAATATTTACTTGGCCCTTACTATTCCTGATATCTACTTTCACAATTCACATTCAACTTTTTATATTTATATCATTTTTGAAGTTTGGTGATTGAAAATTGTGGCGTTTTGCCTGACCAAATTATCTAGAATATACTGCAAAATATTTTCTCAGTGAGATGCCCTTCCATGGGAAAAGCTCTTTATCTGGCAAATATGGTAGGGCAGGCAAGGCAGCCTTGCTTCGGCCAGGCATCTTGACATTATTTACTAGAGAAAACAAGATTTGTCCAGAATGCAAAGTGAAAGGTGTCACAGACAGGAAAAACCATAAAGGCACATTTTTCACATAGATGATGTGATTCTCACACCAAAATTCAGCAGCCAATAAGAGTACATCTTGTGGGCCGGAGATTTAGCTCAGTGGTTCCAGCGCCTGCCTCGCAAGCACAAGGCCCTGAGTTCAATCCCGGTAACTACATACAATGCTAGGAGTGGTGACTCACACCCACCAGCCATTAATACCACATACCATAGTGCTGGGCATGGTGGCTCATGCCTGTAATCCCAGCACTCAGGAGGCAGAGGCAGGAGGATTGCTGAGTTCCAGGCTTGCTTGGGCTACATAGTAAGCTCAGGGCCAGTGAGACCCTGTCTCAAAAAAAAAAAAAAAAGAGTACATCTTGCAACAAGCTAGTATTATGAAAAATGAACAAAACCTGGAAGATAATTTTTTTCTCCACACTACCAATTTTTATGATGAGAATGGTACTTTAAATAGAAATAAAATAGAAACAAAATCTCAGAAATAATTTAAAAAATCAATGTACTGATAAACTAAGCATATGAACTAACAATCTTACCCTTGGGTATTTTCCCCAGGGACATGGAAATATGTGTGTATTCGGTCAAAAACACAAAATGATTACATGTTGCAACAACCCAAGTATCCCTCAGTAATTGAATGAATAAACTAATAATGATAACTGCATATAGCAGCATACTACTTAGCAATAAAAATGAATGACTGATACATCTGAGGGTTCACCTTTGAGGAATGAATCTCAAGGCCTTTTTTTTTTCTCTGAGACAGAGGCTTTGAAGTTGAGGCTGGCCCTGAGCTCACTACACAGCCCAGGCAAGCCTCGAACTCAGCAATCCTCCTGTCTCTGCCTTCTGAGTGCTGGGGTTACAGGTGTGAGCCAACACGCCCAGCACTGTGGCATGGGGTACTGATTGCTTGTGGGTGTGAGTCACCACGCCCAGCATTGTATGTGGTTAGCCGTCACTGGGATCGAACTCAGGACCTTGCGCTTGTGAGGCAGGCGCCAGAAGCACTGAGCTAAACCTCCAGCTCCCTCCCAAGGCCTCTGATCAGTGAATGTGGTCAGTCTCACAGGTCCCCACTGTGTATGGTTTGTTTATATGCTCTTCTGAAAAGAATTGAGACCACAGCAGTGAGGAATGAAGCTCTAGTCCCTAAGAAGGAGACAGACACACATACAGGCTATGACTACAAAGGACGATCTGAAAAGAAATTTTAGATTATAGAACTTTTTTGAAACCTATTTATGAATTAATTAATCCTAGTGAATTACTTTTGTGCAGGTGATAAATTTCATAGAATTTTACAATGAAAAAATATAAGCATGGATATATACACATGATGGCTGTGGTCTACAGCAGTAGATAGAGATATAGATAGATGATAGATAGATTAGATAGATACAGATATTTGTTTAAATTCATGAAACACAACATTCACTTTAAAATTCATGTGCTCAATGAAAAATAATGAACAGAATAATTGCACTCCAAGAAAACAATCAATGACTAACAATGGACTGTTTTTAGCTGTGACACAAAGAACACTGTTCAAACATCCAGAACTGAAACTATTTTCATTCTACTCAGAACACACGCAGCAGCGGACACTTTCAGACCAATCTCCGATCCGGCTGCAGAATCAGAACACCAGGCCTGGGCTACCACTAGCTCAGGCTTTCCACAGAAAAATTAGAATTAATGGAAAATTAAAATCACGAAGAGCACTGAGCATGGACCAATTTTTAAAATGCAAAAAAGCTAATAATAGCCACTTGGAACCAAATTTGAACAAAAGAAGAAGTTAAGCGAAAGGCTGTGGAAAATATTCACGTCAGGATGCTGATTAAACTGGTTATGGTTTCATTAACCTTTATAAAAACTGTACTGGAATGAGTTTTCATTTTCTTGCTTTAGAAATAAGAAGTAGTTTTGTTGTTTTGCGTATGTTATGTTCCCAGCTCACCAAAACCGTGACCCGCCTGGCGGTGTAAACAGGGCCGGTCCGGAAGAGCTGACAGGCAGCTGTCCCCGCAGCTTCAGATCCCCGAGATCACCACTTACACATGTGGCTGCCGAAGGGCACGAGCCACGCAGCTGACGGACTGCGGCCCCCGCTGGCTTCCAAGACTGGCACGAGCAGGACTGACTCGGAATAACCAGTGTGCTCTCGCCGCGGCCAAGGCCAGTTCTCAGGTTGTGAGCTCTCTCGATGTGCATTTGGAATCAATTAGAAAATGCGGTTTCACTGCAAATGTAAACGTTCTGAAGGTTTTTATAATAAAAGGAGTGCAACAGTGAGACGGATTATGGTTTTCAACTACAGGCACTA
>PVIC010045734.1:0-14512 GCA_004025085.1 Thryonomys swinderianus
AGGCGTGAGCCACCACGCCCAGCAAGTAGATTTTTTTTTAAATAAAATGGATTACTCTGCTATAAGGAATGAGGAGACTGAGTCATTTATACTCAAATGGATGTACCCTCAGGACATACTCATAAGTGAAATAATTAGGTCACAGATGTGTAAATGACACATATTTTAAAGATAAAAGTGTTCAAATTTTATAAATCAATAATCAGTTTAAAAAATAATGAATGACATACGAGGAGTGATAGACAATAAAAAATTGAGGATATCTGATAGATTATAATACTTTTGGAGTTGGCAAAACAAAGGGTTGGTAACAGTATCATCAGTTTCAGATATTGTTGTCAATAGTGTTATGGATAATCTTACTTGAAGTCCTAAAACTAAAAAGTAATTTACTTTTGGTTATTAAAAATATTTAAAAAATTATCTCTGTAACATTTTTCACTTACTTCCATTCAGAAATGTTCCTGTGAATGGTGGAGAGATTTTGAGCAACAGGGATTGTACATAGAATGGCACAAGTCACAATGTTCTAGTAAATAAAATTTAAGAACTTCGGGAAAAAGGTGAGAAAGAGGAACAGGCCATACACAGCTGGGGCTCCTTGAGCCAAGCAGAGAAGGAGATAAGAGTGAACATTTTGGCTGGTAACTAAAAACTTTCAGTCGTGGTCATTTAATAAATGAACTATTTGATATGTACAATGTATTTTATTTTCCTTACTGAAGAAACACATAAAACTATAAATACTGCAAAAATAGTATATTAGTCTACTAACAAGTGAATAATTCTTATTTATATAAGAGAATTTTAACAGAAACTTTCAATGTTTTTTATTATAAAAATGCTACTTTTTAAATATTTTGCCCAGTTACTATCCATTTTTAGGACTCTTGGCTAAAACCTCAGTGAAACTTTTGCAATGAGAATTCAAAAAAAAAAAAATTGAAACAAATCTAGGCTTTTACTGAAGACTCCAGAGCCCTGAAGTTGTCCCATCTTCTAGAGAAATCTCTACAAATTTAAAACTAAAGACACAATCTGAAACCTCATTAACAAATTTTCAGAAATCCTTAGTGATTTAGCCTTTCACAGAAAAAAAATTATAACTAGACATAACTGAAAGAAGGAAATGAAAAAAAAGAAAAGGAAAGCAGGTGTTAAGCTAAGCTTTGCAAAAGTCATTGTTAAAATTGCTTGATTCTTCATTCTGGTAAGTTATTTATTTTTAATTTTCAGTTGTAGAGAGTTGTCTACATAATTAACTGTCGATGGTCTATTAATTTCTTTTTCAAACTTTAAAAATAAAGTAATTATTTTCCAAGACCATCAGAAAATTTATTAAACTGCTGTGCCAATTTTTTTCTTTCTTTTTTCTGTTTTCTTCTGAGACAGGGTCTCGCTTTGTACTTCAGGCTGGCTCTGAGCTCACTATGTAGCCCAGAGAAGCCCTGAACTCAGTAACCCTCCTGCCTCTGCCTCCTGAGTGCTGGGATTACAGGCGTGAGCCACCATGCCCGGCTAAACCGTGGTACTTCATAGCACCTTGGCATCTGAGAAGACAAGAAAGCAGAAAAATCTGTCTGGCATTCACTCCTCCTTCTTCCACTGACAGAGTTCATACAAGAACTCCCTGACCTTGCTGTGATGAGGTCGTGAGGTCCTCACGTGAGTGGTAAGTATCCTCCCTCTGGTGCCAGGAAGAAGCGCAGGTCCTTATATCTGAATTCAGGGGAACATCATGGCCCTGCTAAACTCCCCTACTTTATTAACGCAAGAGCTCCCTTCCTCTGTCCAATTATGCTATACAATTATATGCCTCATCATCAAATTTGTCATAAAAATATAGAGATTTTTCTTGCTTCTTTGGGTCATTTTGGAAGACTATGTCATATACAACTTACGTTAAAGAAAATTGTATTTCTCTTTCTAATCTGTCTTTTATTATATGTGGCTCACCTGTGAATCTTGAAATGCATAATTATTATTTTTTCCTATGCAATGTTAAACAGAAAGTCAACTAAAATCTCAATGAGTTTCGTCTTTGGCACTGGTCTTACAGTTAAGAGACATTTTCAGTTTTTCTTCCAACAAGATTGACCTAAATAGATTTATTTCTTTGCAGCAAAATTCCACTTAAACTCAATATTTTTTACTTCTCTTTTAAAGCATGTTAATACACCTATGAAATATTAATCTGGCAAAATCAGAGAGTACCATATGTTACTTTTAGAAGAGAAAAGTCCAATTAGTAAATAATTCTACATTCTGGTCTCCCACACTTTTCTCTTGGGAATAGGAAAGGAGAGTTTAAACCATGTTCATGCTGTTTTGAATTAACTTTAAAATAAGCCAAAACATACCTACTTAGGAAAAAAACATATTAAGTTGACAACTTACAGCTGTTTTATGTACTAATCAAATAATATCAGAAATAATCACAGCATAATGTTGAGATAAACAGACTAACTACAGTGAGGATTAATGAAAAAGCTTAATAGTCAAAGAGTACACAGAATCTCACGGTTGCATAAGAGGCATTAGATAACAAACGGATCTCCACTAGGATCTGTGCTATGGCTGGGTTACTGAGGAGTGGGTGCATGCATGTATGTATGCCACAGTGTGTATGCATGCTCTTATTCTGGATAAGTTACTTTAAAAAGATGGATCACTAGCTGTTACATATAATTCATTTTTCCATAATTCATAGTTTAATCTGTTTGAAGTAATCCAAGTAAATTTAGTTATGGGTAGCATAACTAATTCTAAATGAGGATGAGGAAAAACAACAACCAACAAATAAAATTAAGCAAAAATATTTTTCCCTATGGAGACTGAAATAATTGTGAGACCAGCGTAATAACCAGCAAAAGATTAGAACGATTACTCTCTGTCATTGGAAGGCCTATATGTACCTACTATTGGAAGAGGCCAGATTCCCTGGAGGGAAGTCATTTGTCCACATCCACGCAAACTGGTCTTCCAGCAAGTGATGGAGGCCCTTTGAAATGAAATACAATTTTAGTGAATTGGGCCAACCTGAAATCAATACCCAAACATGAGCAATCAACAGTTGAAAAACCTGGCACTAGATGGAAGCTATTTAGAAACCAAACCACTCAGGTGAACAAGAGAAAGGAAAATTAACTTTCTGTGGTCTTAAATGTACAATGCAGAATTTTATAGTTTTAAGGACTTTTTGTTAAAAAGAAATCACCCTACAATATTATAGGATTTAGGGTAAATTGCTTGGGGAGAGCAATTCATTCTTTGTTTAGCATGCTTGTGCCAACTCACAGGCCCAAGTGGGCAGATGTGACTACAAGTGGTTCCATGTGTCTAAATGGTAGCACTTGCAAGCGCAAGTCAGTGATTGGACTAATAGCTCTTGGCGTGATGTCATCTAATCCAACTGAATGGATTGTCCTGCTGTGAAAAGAAGTAAGACGTGTTCTAGTATTTCACTCCTTGGCGAGTCGCTCTATGAATTTGAAACAGGAATTGTTTCTTCTCCAGAAAGATTTTAAAAATGTTCATCTAGCTTATGCTCATGTCAAACAAAATTTTATATATATATATATATATATATACATATATACCGTATATACATATATATATATACCATATATATATATAGTATATATATGTATATATGGTATTTTTATTTTTCACATTTAAGGTATAGTTTTATGAAGCAGTTAATGTTTAATGACATTAATGTAAAGTTTTTCTATAAATTATTCTGATTCTGGGTACTACACTGTTTATTATAACATGAAATATGTTATAGAAAAAGTCAACATTATACTCTCTTAGAAATATTTAACCAATCACTAGTTTTCTAGAAAAATGCAACATTTGTAAAAATTGATCTTTTTCAGATTAGTGACAACAAATTTTTCACATAAATTATTTTATATAACAGAATTAAGAATGCACCTGAAAATGGTTACTTCTCTATTTCTCATTTATTTTTCTTGTGTTCGTATAGATACATACAGCCTCAGGATCCTATTCATTGAATAATAATTCCTACAACAAATATTATATCTATTTGCTCTTTTGATAAAGAAAATATGAAACAAGTTGGTTCACTGCCTAAAGTTTTAGACAGTCAATGACTAAATAATGTTGCATATGAGAATGTCTCTTTTCATTAATAAGTGTATTGTTTGTAGGAGACAACATCCCAGTGACAGACTGTTAATTTGATTTTCATCTTGGCTTTCAGTGATACATTCTAAAGAGTCAAAATACTTTTACAATCAGCTTGCTTCATTATTAAGAGATGGTTTTATATAATTTTATCCACTTATATTTTTGTAAATCTTCATACTTTTTTGCAACTTTTTTGCAACTGTACACACTTCTACTTATTATAATGCTTCTTGTGGATTTTCCTAGCATCAGAAAATTATCTATATTCTATGGGTATGGCTGGCTACTTTTGACATAGCTTTTAAGGACTTCTTATCTGTCCTCATTTTTAGTAGGAATTTTTTCTTTCCTGAAAATGACTTAAGATTTGATTGTGCACAGTATCCTCACTGTCAAATGTACTCTTAGGATTTGGTATAACTACAAGAACAAAAATGTATACAAAAATATTATTGGTTGTAAACATCTCAATAGCACAAGGATAGTTCATACCTTGCACTTGTTTTCAGTATCTGAAATACATAAATGCCATTCCATTTTGATTTAAAAAGTTGTATATTGTATGAGATCAAAATTCAGTGGTTGCTTTTTCAAAAAAAATGATTTAAAAAAACCTCCTTTTTGTTCACCCTGTGTTATGAAGAAATGCCATTATAAAAACTTCATTAATATGTAAATTGCAACATTTTGATTAGCACTTGCAGAACCCTTTTGTTAAGAAAAAAGATGGAAGGAGCTAACCAGATTGCAATAATTTACATAATAAAAACTCAGTGGTGGCAATGCCACCAAGTAAAGAACCTAAAGAAAGCTAGACTGTCTTTTTAAAACAGCTTAATAAAGTATCAGAATCACAAAGTACAAAAGGAAGAGAAAATATTTTTCTTTTAACTGACAAACTCTATTTTAAAAGGAAATTACAGGTATTGCAGATTATATTGAGGCAAATGGCTTGAACATGTAACCCACAGTGTCAACATATCTGTTTCTCAGAATTAGTAGTACATATTTCTAACACTAGTGTGTAGGGACTCAGACTAAAATATTGGCATCTAGAAATGACTTTGCCTGTGACAGAATGTAGCCTAAAAGGAAGCTAAAGTCCACTGTGAAAATAATTCACCCTCCTTTAATGGATCAAAGGACATATTTCAACTTGATGTAAAAACTTCAAAGGCACTAAAAAAGAAAATAAATTAGAAAACAAAGCCACTTTACTGGACAATTAAGTTTTTAGTATTTATTTTTGTTGTCTTCTAGCCCAAGGGACATTTTATGATTAGTTCATCTGAACAGAAAAAGCTAAATGGAAAAACAAACAATATTCTTGTTATTTTAACAGAAAATATAAAGATAGAACATGCAAATGGCATTAATACTTAGGTTTTTCAGATTACTACCTTTTGTCATATTGCTTGTTAAAAGCTACATGTTTGTTGGATGCTGAGTTAGTGGTACTTCATTACACAAGATATGACACATGAAAATATGCTGCTGTATGGAAATTAAATAATTAAATACTAATTAGACATTTTTTAATGATCTGAAATTTATTTTTATGTTATTAATGTAGGTTTGCAGTTCATTCAGCTTACAGTCATCTTGGGGAATGATTACAGGTGAAAACCAGAGCTTGTTTCTTTTCTTTCTTCTTTTTATTTTTAATCCTTTCTCCTTCCCTCCCCCTACTCCACTCCTCCAGTTCCTCCATCTGATTTTTCACCCTTCTTGATATCATTAATCTTAGCTCACATTCATTTCTTATTTAAGAAATTGGGTAAAGGAAACTTCATATATGATAAGATGGGGCAGTGTGAACTGCACTTGAGGATCTGTCACTGAGAAGGTCCTCTAGCTGATCCTACTAACTTCCTTGTTACCCACAGGAGCCCCCAAGTGGCCTTTAACAAATGATTGCCACCGAGAAGGGAGGTAATTTTGATCTCAATGCTTTATCTTTTATAATGTTCTTGCCTTCAGTGTCATAGCAATTAAGTTAGTACCAACAGAACCTATTAATCATTTCAGTTACTGCTAAATTGCCTAAGTGTGTCGATTTGGAATCTTACAGAGAAAAAGGAAGATGAATGAGTTGACCTCAGTTCAATGGGATAATCCAAACTAAGTATCTGATTGCCTTACTTGTTTTACACGGTTGACAATGTAAGTTGTATCCTCTCTCAATTCTATTTTAATGCTAAGCAGGAAATGGGGTAAGATATTGGCTCAGACATGGAAAAGCCAAAAAAAGTGCGTATAAATTAAAGAAACAATTAAAATAATGGCCTCAGAACATAATATGCTTAAAGATGGTGCTTTGGCATGTTAGATGCTTTGAACTAAAGGACACTGAATGACCTCAGACAATGCAGTCTCTCTGATCTTCTGCTGTCCTCCCTTATCTGGACCCTCTTTATCCACTATCTCTTTGCCCCAACAAGTCACAGAAAGTAGAACATCTTTCCTCACTGGAAGCCATAAAACTTAACATAGTCACTCTCTTGTATGTTTTCCTTGGACATCTTCATTTTGGAAGGGTCTTGATTTATACTCTGCAAGAAGCACCAAGTGGCGAGGGCAAGAAGAGTATGAACAACAGGCCTAGCTAAATTTTTCTCCCAGTCTATTAGCATTTAAATTGCTCTCTTTTGTTCAAACTTATCTCTTTTGCTGGTGTCCATTTTCATTAAACGAAAATACAAAAACAGACACTTTTCCCTGGGTTCTTGAATCTTTATTTCTGACCTCTCCCATATCATGTATAGCTTTGATTAAATAAATTTACTGTGCTTTTTTTCTTGTCGATCTAAATTCCAACAACATGAGTTATGACCTTTAGGATAAGTCAGGGAAAACAATTGCATCTTGCTGTCTCTACATCAAGCACCAAATCATCCAAGCCAAATATTTCACTCAAGCTTCAGTTAACATGGTTTACTGTGGTGTAGAACTTGCAGTGATTTCTTCTTACATATTCACTGGGGTATATTAAAATTTGCTGAGTTTTCCAAAGACTACCCTTTCCGTTTGTGACTCGGTGATCTTCATATACCCGGGTGTTACTTGGATTCTGAGCCCTTGTTTCCCTGGTCAGGTACAGACCAGACTCTTTCAGTGTTGGTCTCCTCAATGCTCAGGAAAGTTCTCATAATTCTTTTACACTCTGATTCTCCCAGTGTTAATACCTAGTCATGTATTGTAGTGTTTTCCTATATTTTATGATGCCCCAAACTTTCAATCATTTAGTCAGCTGTTCAAAATGGAAGAGAACAAAAAGATAATATTTGATGGACAGAAGAGAAGAGTTTAATTTATTACTAAGATTATGTTGAATGTATCACTTCCAAAAATACAAAACACTATAAAAAACATGTAATTTTGAAAGGATTTTCTGTCATAATTTTGAAGGTATTTACCTTCAGTTAGCTTTCATAAAAGAAATTCTTTTATAATATAGCTAAAGCAAATAATGCTATAATGTTTAAAAATAACATTATTTTATTTTCTTGAAGGAACTATTATATTTTATTGGAAAACAGTTCAAATGAAATAGTGTACTCAGGGGAAACTTAATATGGGTTAAAAAAGAAACCTGCAGAAAGATTTGAGGCTTAGTGAAACTCTTGGACCGTTTACGATTTCCAGCATTTTTGACATCTAAGCCATAATAGAGCTTTGAAAAACCTTTGTTCAGAGGAAATTACTCATAGTACTCATCATGCAGTTAAAAGATGAGCAAAAGAGTAAAAAATAAAAATGACAGCACACACATGGGAACACTCAGAGAGAAATAACCTTAAGGGGGTGATTACAACTTGAGCTTCTATAGCATCTTAGCAAACAAGAGTGGTTTCGTAAGGAGCAACGAAATGAAGGAACAGGACTTTGAACTTTTAGGGCAACACATTATGGGAAATCCTTGATAAAAATAAGGGTCAGTTTATGCATTTCATTTTGTAGAGTTGCCTACTGTCATCAGTGAGCTGAGTCTAGACCTATCTCCTCTGATTAAGAATTGTTCTACAAAAAATTTTGTTGTTGTTGTTGTTGTTGTTGTGCCATTCCTAGTCTAAAGTGGGTGGTGAGATTTTCTTAGGTTGGTTTCTTATTAATTACCATACACTAAAAATATTCTTTCTGTTCATTGGCATATTTTGAGGTGGCAGATTCTATTCCGTATCATATCAATTCTAAATATTCACTCATTTTCCCTTTAAGGTCTTAGGTGTGTAGGCCTAGTGAAGATAAAGGCTTTTTGTAAGATTTTTTTCAAATTAATTAGTAATTTACAGGTACATTCACTTCCACATTAACTAAATCTTTCAACAATTGCATATTGTATATTTCTAACAGATGTCTAGATCATGACATTTCTCAGTTCTATAAAGTAGATTGTCTTTGAAATGCATCAACAACAAGCAACAAACAATAATTTACTAAAGTTTACAGCATGCCTTTTATAAAAAAGTAAATATGATTTTGGCTAAAACTTTAACAAGTAGAATATATTAGACAAATATAGGCAGATAAATATTAATAACATATCAGGTGATTGTACTACATTCCAAGAGAAGGGGGAAGTAATTTCTGGGGATATTTTTACTTTTGTTTCACTCTGAAGGGTAGCTAAGATATTAATAGAAGTTCAGGGCATCATTACAAAAACTAGGTGCAGTAACAGGGGGTAAAGCTGGACAGTGGATAGGTACTGAACAATTTTTAAAGTTATCTGGATCATAGAACTTGTTGAAGAGTAGAATTTAAAAATTCCTTGAATATGACACTCTACTCAGTGGAGAAGCCATTAAAAATTTCTAGCAGGCAAGTAATAAAAAGGAGAGACTTATGTAAGGATATTCTAGTAACTTTGTATGGTGTGTACTGAAATACAGAAAGACAAGGATTGTGGAAACAAATACAGTAGTTCAGGATTTATGATCTGCATCTAGAATATTCTAAGCCAATTGTTTATATAGAAAGCCAATAATGCATGAAGTCTTTTAAAAATTAATTTTATCTTGTCTTTTTAATAATGGTCATTGTAGGGTTAGAAAGAGGTGATAGTTCTCCTGTCACAATCTGAGGGCCATAACAAGCATCTATATAACATAAGACAGGTTAAAAGAGAAATATACAGCTTTATTTGACTATAGTTTTGCATAACACAGGAGGCTTTAGATCGAAGACATAGGAAAGAGGTCAACATTATGCTTAGGTTCAATGAAACAATGCAAAAAAGCAATTGAACAGAAAGAGTGCAATCTAATAAAAATAAATAGATTGGAGGAGCAGCAAGGTTCCCCCAGATTCTTCTTGGCCTCTCTCTCACTGCTTGTTCCTGGTTAGGGGTCACATCTCCTTGTGGAATGTGGGTCTTATAACCCACTCTCTGAAAAAGGTTGGTTGACAGTTTCCTTATAGGCAGGGAAGGGAGGGTCAGAGTAATAGTCATAATTGGGACGACTGGGAAGTTTCTATAACTTGCTTTAAGGGAGAATGTGAATCACATAAAAAGACGCAGAAGGGAGTTAGAGGGACGTTTGCTCTGAAGCTACGTCTATCACCTTTCAGTCTCTTTCATTTGGTTTGTTTCTTTTTAGACATTTTCACATGCCCACTGAACTACGTTCCTAATTTTATGGTTAATTTTGAAACGACCTTACTAAGCAGCTCGGGCTGCATTGAAATTTACTCATGTCCTGCCTCAGTTTCCCAGAGTGCTGGAGTTATGGATATGAATCAGCATGCCCAATTCCAGTGTTTCTTAGTTCTAATGTACCCAACATGTCATAATTTGGATTACCATCTCTTTTCGGTTACAAGAATATCATAGCAAGACAAATATACACAGTATATTTCCTGTTTAGGGGATTTCTTTTCTTAGAAGTAGTTTATATGTGTAGGATCTTAAGAAAACGCTACAGAAGGAAACGTATGTTTGTGTCTTGATGTCCCACACTAAAGCCTCATGAGGTTGCAGGTGGGGATTTTCAGAAGTGTCTGTGTCTAGAGTGGGCAGCACTGGTACTGATTCATGGTATACTCCTAGGACTGAGGCTGCTAGGATTAAAGGCGTGAGTGCTGCCCACCCTAAGTAACCTGGATAATATAAAAGGATTGGAAAAAGCTGTGGTCATTCCTTCTTGTTCTGGTACCTTCTGTGTGTTGTGAACTGTTTCTCCTGTGTGACGCCTGGCTGCCATGCTGCCCTGGTTTAAAACTGGCCAAATATGGACTGAGATTTCTGTAGTGAAATGAATAAAACATTTCCCATTTGGCTTTGGGTGTTAGGTATTTTCTCTCAGCAACAGTAAGTAAGCAAGACATGTGGGTTTGTTATGAAATAATACCACCATCACCTCAACAAATGTATTGCAGCCGGACATGGTGGCATATGCCTGTAATCCCATCACTTCGGAGGTGACACAGGGCATTACTAAAGGAGAAGGGAGAGCATTTGAGGCCAGACTGTACTTATGAGTTTAAGGTCAATCTGGATGGCAGAGTGAGACTCAATTTCTAAAAAACAGTGCAATTATTTATTAAAATATGTCCATTTCTATGCCTCAGGTAATTATATTCAAGTGACCTTCTCAAGTGGCCATAACAAAATACACTGTGTTGTTTATGAACAGTGGAAAATGGTCCTACAGTTCTAAATGCTAGCTATCTGTGACGAGGCTGAGTTCTGGTGCAAGTTTACTTCTTTGATGGCTATCTTCTTACATGATTTTACAAGACAGAAGGGACAGTTTTCTTTTTTAAAGGCCTTGTATCTATCCACGATATCCTGCCTTCATGACTTCATCATGTCTCAAAGGCCTTACCTGCTGATACTGTCACTTTAGGAAAATTGGAATTTTATTATATGAAGTTTGGAAGGACAAAGACATTGGGACCAAAGTGTAGAGTAAATAGAAAAATAGGAAATAAAACTCCTCTAATATATTTCTCCCAAAATCCAAAAATTTGGTTTGTGTAATCTTAAAGAAGGTAAAAGGAAAATAAAAAATCTCTTAAATGTTAGCCTGAAATACTAGAAATGAATATTCTTTCACCCAGTGTAGAACTGAACTGTTTTACCTCAGGAAAGAAACTAGCATAAAAATGCATCCAGAAAAATTGGAGTCAATTGATCAATTTTCAATAATGCTGATTTATATATCTAATAATGATTATATTTATACCCCTTTTGCTAAATTTCAAAACACAATTTACTATTGCTATAGTTTGTTTAGTATAACTTGCTTTTAATTCTATTCATGAGTGATTAATCTATTACCAAAAGAACCAAATGAGTCCTAAACACAATGCTCGTTTTTATTTACCTTTTAAATTTAAAGTTCTACATTGTTACTAATAAAGATATGATACATTTTCTAAATATGCAACATAGAAATGTTTATTAGTAACACATGGAAACCTTAGTTTTTCTTGAAATGAACTCAGCAAAACACATAAAGATTTGGAAGGGTTTAGAAATTTTTTAGAAATTCTTAAAAATACTTGGAAATTGAATAGAAATGCATTTTGTTAGCTGTAGTGTATACAAATATCAGTCTATTTCTATTTTTATAATCAGAAAGTACTTTAGTCATTTTGATAGGGGACAATTGATTTAAAGCAAAAAGTTTTTTGAGGAACATAAAACACAAAATATTTACAAATATGAAAAGTACTCATCTATTCATTTATTGACAACATGCATTAACTCTGGACTCTGGTATTCAGAGGGTGAAAACAAAAATAGAGTCTAACTATGATACAAAAGGTGCACATTTATGTGCTTTTGAATGACTTTTCATTTCTTTCAATAGGTAAACATAAAACACATCGGGTAACAAAGAGATCAGTCTTGTGATTTTGATGAATGAGCTTGTGTGTGAGGACTATTAGGGAACTGGCCATAATAAAAGATAATCATCAAATCTCTATACATGTTAAAACTTCACAATGTCTTTACTATCTTATTTAGGATAATAGGCCTTCCTCACTTAGGAATACCTATTCAAAATTGGATCAAGAACTTTTATAGCCTTCTCACATTAAAAAAAAATGTGAAATACCACTAGCTCCATTTTTCCCCCATCATCTTTTGTTTTTCTGCCATCAATGGCTTCAAATTAATCTTGCACTTTTGATAATAATTAAAACTTGCCAGGTTTCGTTATCATAATTCAATCTTTAAATAGAAAGAAAAGTGGAAAAAAAAAAGAATTTTCCGTTATTTCCTACTAGGATGTTTCCAAATATTCAAGTGGGAGAAATTGATTTTGATAGAGTTCTGGGCTCGGCTTATGTTGGCAGAGTTTTACAGGATTTTATTCACTGTCCTCCTAATCCTTCCGGTGGGTGAGTGGACTATAAAGCCATTATTCATGCATGTCTTAGGAAGTTAGTAGTTCCGTCTAGTGATTTACTGGCTTGGGGACTTTTTGTTGAAACTTGAATAAAGTGACAAGATTCCTTTTACTTGAGATTGTTCTTGGCATAGAAAATGCAAGATACTCAGCTAAAATAAATACCGGTGAGAGTCAAAAATGCCATTAAGGGCTTGAATCCAAAAGGAATGCTTAAGTTTGTCTTGGGGAAAAAAAATAATAAAAACAAAAAACAAAACATACAGGATTGCATTGTTACAATTGCTCAAGTTGGCAGATACAATTGTTTTTTCAGATGCTTTTCCTTTGCTATCTATCAGTTGTCAGTTCAAGAGAAGAAAGAGAAAGCACAGGTTTGTCTTTCCCTCACTCTCATCCTCCACCCCCAACCGGGAGAAAACACTGGAACTCTAAACCTTAGTGAGAGGCAATCTGCTCCCCTGGGGGACATGGGGACCCTCTCAGGCTTCAGGGATGTCATCTCCAATCTTCCCTCTGTACCTTTTCTCTCTTCTGCCTTTCCTCTTCTGGTAATCAGTTGGCAGAGTATACTTGACTGTATAATTATTCACTAGCTTCTTGTCTCTTCTTGAGCTTTCTTAAAAAAGAAGAAAATATTATTTTCTAGCAGGTGGTGACAGACTTTCAACAAGGCAATGATCAAAGTGACAAGAAAGAGAAGTTTATTTTTTTTTCCTTTTGGCCTGCAGAATCAAGACTTTAGGCCTTTTGTGAGTATATTAGTTTGGCTGGCAGAGCATTATATCAGGGACGCCAAACCAGTGTAAAGACCTAGTCCATAACCTCTAATCTTACAGACATGAACTCTATTATTTCCATTAAAATTAGAGGTTTCCAAATTGTAACAGATGTCCTTAGTAGACATGTCTTATTACTGTGGAACATTAGATAAATGAAAACTGAACCCAGTATTTTAAGTTGCAACTCATGACAATACTAAGATCTTTGGTTGTATCTGGCATTTTCAGTTTAAATTATAGTAGCCTTTATATGATTTGCATTAATTGATGCATCAGCAATTTTTCTAAATTGCAGCTAGTATAAAATAGGGGGAATTAAAAAAAGTAGAGCCCTTACAATATTTGACATCCCCTAAATCATAAAGGCTATACAGTGGATTTCAATAGCAAGAATATTTTAATTAACTGCCAAGAGAATAAGGATAAGGGTGGAAATCTTCCCATAGAACAGTAATGAAAACAAGCTGAAGGATGAGTAACTTGATATAAAAGAGTTTTATGACTATGTGTTATTGCAGGTGTCTGAATATTGTAAAACAGTGAAGATGATGTATATGGGTGGGACACAAAACTGGACAAACACAAGAGGCATTATCTATTTCCTGAAAGCACCGAAATAGGTATCTTACCATGATAACATTAGTTTCATTCATATGCTTAATGGAACATAAGTACATTTATTGCCTATATTATCTGGGTAAAATTATATGTGCCTGTAGTGTCCCATTAGAAATTTTAATTTCACAATAAGTTTTCTTCTGTCTAACAAAAAGCTTTTCAAAATAGCTACACAGTATTTACTTTATCACAGAGCCTATCAGCAGATGTTGCATTTAAAGAGCTGAACAATTAGTATTGATGAGCCAGGCGTGGTAGTACGTGCTTGTAATCCCTGCACTTGGGCGGCTGACCCAGGAGGAATGCCCCAAGTTCAATACCAGCCTAGACAACATAGTGAGACACTGTTTTGTTTTGTTTTTAAAGGGGGGGGGCTCAGTGGTTCCAGCACCTGCCTAACAAGCACAAGGTCCCTGATTCAATCCTTCGATCCCTGGTAACCACATACAACAATACCGGGTATGATGACTAATGCCCATCAGCAATCAGTACCACATACCACGATTCCAGGTGTGGTGGCTCACTTTGTAATCCCAGCACTCAAGAAGCAGAGACAGGAGGATTGCTGAGCTCAAGGTTTACCTGGGCTACATA
>PVIC010045735.1:0-14528 GCA_004025085.1 Thryonomys swinderianus
GTTTGTTTGAAATATTTTTGTGCTTTGTAAATTCTTAGGCTACAATTACAGTAGTCTGTTGCTTCCATATAGATAAAGATACTTCTGGAGGCCTCTTGAAGAGTTGGCAGCCAGCCAAATTTACAGTGTACCAATCTGAGAACGTGGTGGGAGGAAAGACACTTTAAAATCAAAGCAGCCATTGATGTTGTGTTGAGCTTTGGTTCTCGTTGGTTTGATTCAGACCAGGCTGTTCTTTCTCAAAGCTCCTTATAGTGCAAAGAAAAGTGGAGAATCCTGTGGCCCTGACTTTCAGGCTGTCAATCACTCATCCCCCGGGCCCCAGCTCTCCTTTTGGTTCTAGATGGTACTTTCAGACAAAGCCTTTAACTCTCATTTTGAGACTGATGCTGAGCACGAGCTCTTCTGCAAACCTAGTAGGAGCACCTAGATTGGTCAGTGACAGAAGACAGGGTGGAGCTTCCTCCTTGGACAGTTCCAACCTGGTTTATGGTACTCATTAATGCTGACTTCATGGTGTATTAAATATATTTGTTGCCTGAGTGTATAGGTCTTCAAAGATGTAAAACTAAAGAACATCTCTTTATACTGGTGACATCTCTTACTTGTGGAAAAATGTGTGTGCCAACCCAGCAGGAGATAGCCAGCATTGTTAGATGTGGTTTATATAAGTGTTACAACACTTAGAGATGCTCAAACACTGGGCAATCCAGGCAGTGTCAAATGAGATAAATTGATGGACAGATATATTATTTTTACATGAGACTGTATTAAAGGTTGACAAATTTAGGTAAAAGTTTTTTAATACCATTTAATAATGTGATCATAATGCTAAAATGTTATTCTTCCCTTGATCTCAAGCATTCTCAGTAAAGCCTTAAAATTGTTATCTGTTAACATTCTGCAGAGATTCAAAGTTCAAAACAGCCATGATTAGTAAAGAAGTAACAGGGTCTGGGGATTTAGCTCAAGTGGTACCGCACCAACCTTGGATGAACAAGGGCCCGAGTTTGATCCCTGGTACTGAAAAAAAAAAGGAAGTAACAATTTCCTGGATGTGTGTGTGTATGTGTGTGTGTGTGTGTGTGCATGTGTGTGTGTTTATGTATGTGTATATATATATATATATATAGAGAGAGAGATATGTGTATGTATGTATGTGTATATATATATATGTATATATATACATATATATGCCTGGTACCTAGATAAGATCATAAGATTAAACCTACTGCTCTCAACAACTGAGGTTTGGAGACCAGAGATTGAAAACTGGGCTAAGAGGACAGCCAATATTTTGCCCCTGGCTTTCCATGGTCAACAAAGACCAAGGGCCTGAAGAGAATTTCCTACAAAATCCTATGTCTTGGGCCAGAGATTTAGCTCAGTGGTTCCAGCACCTGCTTAGCAAGCACAAGATCCCTAGTTTGATCTCCAGTAACCACATACAACAATACTGGGCATGGTGATTCACACCCACAAGCAATCAGTACCACATATCACAATGCCAGGCATGGTGCCTTATGCCTGTAATCTCAGAACTTGGGAGGCAGAGGCAGGAGGATTGCTGAGTTCAAGGGTTGTCTGGGTTGCATAGTGAGCTCAGGGGCAACTTAAACTACAAAGTGAGACCCTGTCTCAAAAAAAAATCCTATCTCTTGAACAGGGAAATTGTTGGACCTCAGAGGACAAAAGTCAATGGCTTTAACCAGGGTGCCATTCCATTCTTGGGGCAGAGGACTGAGGCCCACCCACTGGCCTGCTCCACCCAGAAGCCCTGCAGTGAGGAGTCAGGTATGGACCCTGGGCACCATCACCACCATGGAGGATTGAGGCCCGCCAGCTGGCCCCACCCCCACCCCGGAACTGTGTTGTGAGGACCCAGGTCAAGAGGAGTTGGAGCCATTTCCTGCATCCCTCCATACTGGAGCTGTGCTGAGAGACCAGGCAAGATTAAAAAAAAGCGGGGGGGGGGATCTAGCTTCTATTTTGCCATCTACTCCTATATCCCTCTATTCGCCTCTTGTCTCCACACCCTCTCCTATCTTCTTGTCAGAAGCAATACCCAGAAGTGAAAGACTCTTAGGCTGCCCTATTTATTCTCCTGTACTATTATAAGAAGGTGTGCAAAGTCTCCAACAGTCTTATAGCATACAGTTGGTACTGTTTTATATACACCCTTTTATCCTCTATAACCCGCTGGCATACATGAAGTTCTAGGGTATAGGTGATCTTTATAAATCTGCTAACCCTATTTCACTCTCCTTCTGTCCCCCTACCACCCTGATTCCCCAATGACCTCTTATCCCCAAAGGGTTCGGGGGCTACATTTACAATCTGTATGTTGTATATACATTGCTGATTAATTCTAAATTTTGGCATATGGGCATAGAGGTAACTCATAAGCTCAAAGTCTTCAGAACAGAATTTAACAAAACTTTTTATTTTATTTACTGTTTAATACTGATATTGGCATTGATTGTATTATGGTAACAAACATGATGTGATTGTTCTGCTCAAATACCTCCCATGATGTCTCAGAACTGAGAACTCTCAAGGGTCACTACAGATTCAAGGAGGACACCCCAGGAAGGTGCCACATCCAAAGGGACCCAAATAATAGAAAGAGACCCGCAACAAACATTGCCCTGTCATCAGGCAAAGGATAGCATTAGTAACAATGAAAGTTTAGAAATGAGAAAATACACAAAAAACCAGACACAAAGATCACCACCACAGGGAAACTCAGAGAAAAGAGAAATAGGTCAAACTGAAACTCAAACACCAGGACTCTTGGAGATGGTAACTAAAGTGGATCTAGTAAAATGGAAAGCAGAACTCATCTCTGAGATCAAAACAGAGATACTGTCCACAGTGAAAGACATCATTAGAGAAGAGATCAGCGAGATGATAGAATCCAAGGTAGCAGAAGCAATGGAACCTTTTAAACAGCTTCAAGCATAGCTCCAGGGAATGATGAAGGAGAACGAAAGCTTGCACAGTAGGATGAATGAAGCAGAGAACCGAATCTCAGACCTAGAGGACAGCATAGCAGCCAATGAGCAGGAAAGGTATAATCTATGGAAAAGAGCAAGGGACCATGAGAAATCAATTCAACAGCTTCTAGATGACTCAAAGAAAAATAACATAAGACTGATTGGAGTCACTGAGGAAGCAGGAGACTGTATAAAAGACATAAAAAAGCTATTGTCAGAGATAACAACAGAAAACTTCACAGGAAAAGAAATAGACATACAGATAAATGAGGCCTATCGGAATCCAAAACGCCATGACATAAAAATATCTACACCTAGACATATAATTGTTGAGGTTCCAGATGCACAACAAAAGAAGGAAATACTGAAAGCAGTGAGAGAAAGGAAGAAAATCACCTACAAAGGGAAGCCCATTAGGATCACAGCAGACTTTTCAACACAAACACGCAACACAAGGAGAGTGTGGAGGGAAGTATCTCAAGCATTGCAGGAAAACAACCTCCAACCTAGACTGTTGTATCCTGCAAAACTATCTTTCAGAATAGATGGGGTAATAAGATACTTCCATAATAAAGAACACCTGAAAAACTTCATGAATATGAAACCTGTACTCCAAAACATTCTAAAGAACATTTTGGAAAAAAACACAGAAAATTCCATACCCATGAGACCCAGGAGAGTGAATTCATTGGGGCAAACAAGAAACTAAATGGAAAAGGGGAAAAGCAAAGAAGAAAAGAACCAAGAACAGGGAAACACAGCAGCTCGGAATATGTCCATATTAGTCATAACCATTAATGTCAATGGACTCAATGGGCCAATTAAAAGACACAGACTAGTAGACTGGATCAAGAAGCAAGATCCTACAATCTGCTGCATACAGGAAACACACCTAATTCAGAAGGAAACCCATAGACTGAAAATAAAACGTTGGAAAACAATCCTCCATGCCACAGGAAACTGCAAAAAAGCAGGAGTGGCTATCTTATTTGCAGATAAAATAGATTTCAAACCCAAACTGATTAAAAGAGATAAAGAAGGTCACTATATTCTCATACAGGGAACTATCTAAGAGAAAGAAATAAGAATTCATAAATATGTATGCACTGAACTCTAATGCACCCAACTATATAATACAAACATTATTGGACATGAAAAGCCAGTCAACCATGAATACAACAGTAGTAGGGGAATTTAATACTCCACTGTCACAAATTGACAGATCAACTGGACAAAGAATCAATTAGGAAATACTTGAGCTAAATCAAACTTTTGAGCAAATGTACTTATTAGATGGCTACAGAATTTTTCACCCTACAAAGCAAGAATACACCTTCTTCTTAGCTGCTCATGGATCATTCTCCAAAATAGATCACATTCTAGTCCATAGAACAAGCTTAAGTAACTGCAAAGGAATCGAAGTTATCCCCTGCATACCTTCAGACCATAGTGCCTTTAAACTGGAGCTGAATAGCAGAAGAAATTCCAAGATCCTCACAAACACATGGAAATTGAGCAACACTCTGTTAACCAACCAATGGGCCACAAAAGAAATTAAAGAAGAAATTGTCTATCTGTGATCTATTGATTTCACTTATTAGTATATCCTCCAGATGTCTCCATTTGCACCTAAATGGATCGATCTTGTCATTCTTTATGGCAGAGTAATACTCCATTTTGTAAAAAAAAAAGAAATTAAAGAAGAAATTAAACAGTTTCTACAACTAAACGACAACCCCAGCACAATATACAGGAATTTATGGGACACAATGAAAGCAGTTCTGCGAGGGAAATTCATAGCTGTGAATGCCTATACTCGGAAAATAGAGCAAACTGAAATAAAAAATCTAACAATGAACTTCAGACAATTAGAAAAAGAGGAGAAAAACAAACCCAAAGCACATACTAGGAAGGAAATTATAAGGATCAGAGCAGAAATTAATGCAATGGAGACAAAGAGAAAAATAGAAAGGATCAATGAATCAAAGAGTTGGTTCTTTGAAAGGATAATAAGATCAACAGACCCTTAGCCAACCTTATCAAACAAAGGAAGGAAAGGCTCAAATCCATGCTATAAGGAATGAAAATGGGGAAATCAACACAGACCCAAAGGAAGTCCAAAGGATAATAAACATGTACTTTGAAAATCTATACTCCAAGAAGATAGAAAATCTAGAAGAAATGGTTAGATTTCTAGACACATATGAACTTTAAAACCTGAACAAAGAGGATATAAAAATGTTAAACAACCCGATTTCAATCCGGGAAGTTGAAAATGTAATAAAAAACCTACCAACAAAGAAAAGCCCTGGTCCTGATGGCTTCACTGCTGAATTCTATAAAACTTTTAAAGAAGAGTTAATACCAGTACTTCTCAATCTCTTTAATGAAATTGAAAGGGAAGCAGTACTCCCCAAATCATTCCTTGAAGCAATGATCACCTTGATTCCAAAGACAGGGAAAGATCCCACCAAAAAAGAAAACTGCAGCCCAATCTCTCTAATGAACATTGACGCAAAAATCCTCAATAAGATACTTGCAAACAGAATACAGAGAGTTATCAAGAAAATCATACACCCTGATCAAGTCAGATTTATCCCAGGGATGTAAGGCTGGTTCAACATACCTAAATCAATCAATGTAATACACTATATTAACAGACTCAAGGACAAAAACCATGTGATTATCTTAATAGATGCAGAAAAAGCATTTGACAAAATCCAACACCCATTTATGATCAAAACCCTACAGAGAATTGGAATTGATGGACTTTATCTCAACTTAATACAAGCTATTTATGAGAAACCAACAGCCAGCATCATACTTAATGGGCAAAAAACTGAAACCTTTTACACTAAGATCAGGAACAAGACAAGGATACCCATTGTCATCACTCTTGTTCAATATAGTGCTGGAAACATTAGCCATAGCAATCAGGCAGGACAAAGGTATGAAAGGAATAAAGATGGGAAAGGAAGAAGTGAAACTGTCATTATTTGCTGATGATATGATACTCTATCTGGAGGATCCTAAAAACTCAACCAGAAGACTGCTAGACTTAATTACCAAATTTGGCAGTGTTGCTGGATCCAGGGTTAATGCTCAAAAATCAACAGCCTTTGTGTACACAAACAGCAGACACTGAAAGAGAAATTGTGGAGTCAATCCCTTTCACAGTAGCACCCAGAAAAATGAAATATCTAGGAATCAACCTAACAAAGGAAGTGAAAGACCTCTACTCTGAAAATTCTAGTACTCTGAAAACTGAGATAGAAAAGGAAACCAGAAAGTGGAAAGATATGCCTTGTTCCTAGGTAGAGAGAACCAACATCATCAAAATGGTTATACTCCCACAATTACTTTACAGATTCAATGCAATTCCAATTGAAATTCCAATGGTATACTTCATAGAGCTAGAGAAAATAATACAAAAATTCATCTGGAACCACAAGAAACCTAGAATAGCAAAAGCAATTCTAAGCAACCATGATATGGCAGGGGGTTTTACAATCCCCAATTTAAAACTCTACTATATACCCTCTGTGATAAAAACTGCATGGTACTGGAAAAGTAACAGACCCGAGGACCAGTGGAATAGAATAGAAGGTGCAGAAACAACCCCGGATACACTAAGCCACCTTATCTTTGACAAAGGAGACAAACATCTCCAATGGAGGAAAGACAGCCTGTTTAACAAATGGTGCTGGAAAAACTGGGCTTTAGCCTGCCAAAAGCTAAAGCTAGACCCATCTCTTTCACCAAGCACAAAACTAAACTCACAATGGATACGAGACTTAAACATTAAAACAGAAACAATAAGCCTGCTGGAAAACAGGTTAGGTAAAAGTCTTGGAGACATTGGCTTAGGCAGAGACTCTATGAATAAAACCTCTATAGCACAAGAACTAGCAGAAAGAATCAACAAATGGGATCTCATCCTACTGAAAAGCTTTTGTACAGCAAAAGAAGTCACTGGCACTGCCAAAGGACAACCAACAACATGGGGAAAAAATTTTACTATCTGCTTATCAGACAAAGGGCTATTATCTACAATATATAAAGAACCCAAACAGATCAGCCTCTCCAAGTTTAAAGATCCAGTTCAAAAATGGGCATCTGAAATGAACAGACACTTCTTGGAGGCAGAAGTCAAAGCAGCCAAAAAGCATATGAAAAAATGTTCAACATCACTGGTCATTTGAGAGATGCAAATGAAAACAACACTGAGATTTCATCTCACTCCACGAAGAATGGCCTCGATTACAAAATCAACCAACAATAAATACTGATGTGGCTGTGGGGAGAAAGGAACCCTTCTCCACTGTTGGTGGGATTGCAGACTTGTGCAACTATTGTGGAGATACATGTGGAGATTTCTCAGAAAACTAGGACTAGGCAGGGCCAGAGGGTTAGTTCAGTGGTTCCTGTGCCTGCCTCGCAAGAGCAAGGCCCTGCGTTCGATCCCCGGTAACCACATACAATGCTGGGCGTGGAGACTCACGCCCACCAGCAATCAATACCACATACCACAATGTCAGACGTGGTGGTTCACGCCTATAATCCCAGCACTCAGGAGGCAGAGACAGGAGGATTGCTGAGTTTGAGGCTTGCCTGGACTACATAGTGAGCTCAGAGCCAGCCTGAACTGATCCTGTCTCAAAAAGACAAAAACAAAACAAAACAAAACAAAACCTAGGACTAGGGGTCCCATTGGACCCTGCTATCCCCCTGCTAGGAATATACCCAAAAAATTTTAAAAATCATATTGGAAAGACAGATGTACACCCTTGTTCACAGCAGCTCAGTTCGTGATAGCTCAATCTTGGAAACAACCCAAATGCCCATCAACTGGAGACTGGATAAAGAAGATGTAGTTTTTTTTTTATAAAATGGAGTATTATTCTGCCATAAAGAATGACAAGATTGATCCATTTGTGTGCAAATGGAGACACCTGGAGGATATACTAATAAGTGAAATAAATAGATCACAGATAGGCAAATTCCAGATCTTCTCTTTGATATGAACACCTATAGATTCAAATGAGCTCTAGAAAGTATGACAGTTTTTATAGAATGGGAAATTTCCATAGGAAATTTGGTGTGGGAATATAATGAGGGGAAGGAATAAATATGATTTGGAAAGAAAATAAAATAGTATGTATAAAGGGGGTGGGGAGGTATGGGTGGGCAGGGATATGGGTAAAAATGAGAATTAACTTGTGTCATATACTGGTACAAATTCCCCAATATTATATGTGATTGTGAGATGTATATAAATTGGACCAATAAAGAATTCAATTAAAAAAGTCAATGGTCTTAGTTATTTTTCTCTCATTGCTGAGACAAAATATTAAATACCCAATGTATTCTTAGAGGTTTCAGTCCATAATCAGCTGACTACAAGGCAGGGTAGCAGAGCAGCCATAGTTCATGGCAGCAGAAGACAGCAAGAGCAACAAGAATTTACAAAGCATAAGAATACATCATCTCTCTGGCTTTTTAAAATCTTATTCAAAGTATTTAGGGTGGGTAGCATTCAAAGCCTTAATTCTAGTGCCCTCTGTACTAGCCTTTCACCATGAATCAATCACATGCTCTAGATTCAGTCACCTCCAAAATTGTCTGTTACCACATGAGGCTTTGGGGAAACAACTAGATACAAACCCTCACATCAACCAATGTACAGTGTGCTAAAGGGAGAGTCACTAGAGAAAAACATACTTTCATGGGAAGCCATGTGATTAGGGTATGACCCATCCTGCTGGCAAACACTGGCAGAGGAGCTCAGAGGCTCTGTTAATGGTTCCAAATTTATGGCTAAAGAGCCTCAACTGACCTTAATAGAAAATAAGAGGTTAAATTTGATCAACACAGGTCTCTTTTTAACTCATTTTGAACACCCAGCAGAAAAGTATAACCAAAGAGTTTACAAAGTAATAGTAATATAGGCTAGACATCAAAAGGGGGCTTCAATCACTGACCCTGGCTGACAGTTTCTAGCTACATCTGTAGACAAGTCCAAGAGCCAGCTGGTTACAATTGCTGTTCCACTCCCTTAAGAGGCATCTGGTCATGGCTCCTTCCCCAATCTGCCTTTGCATTCTGATGCTAATACTTTGGTCCTACGTGTGCTTTAATCTCTTGGTAAAGTTCATTTATTCTCACCTACCTCCAAGTGATACTCACCTATTCCTTATTGTCAGGCCTAATCAGCCTGTTGCAAAGATTTTTCACCAACAGGACTGTGGGTATTTCACAGGGAGCTGGCAAAGACTGTGTCTGTATGACCATCTTTCTTCAGTGCGACAAAACTCCCTAGTCACTAGAAAGTAGATAAGCAAGAGATGTGTTTCCTTTGCATTTCAAAGCCTTGTCCTTGGGCAGCCGTTACCCTTGTGCTCTCCAAAGCCTTGTTCTTGTCAGGGAGCCATATCCCTTAACTGAGCCTCTCCCATGACCTTATAAAAGATCACATAGCCCGTACAAGAGGATCTGGTCAAATTTTAAGGGTACAGTGGTCCCTCTCAGGTTTATTCTGAAATAAATCTGCCCTGTAGAGTTTATACCTTTGCTTTTTTTCCTCCTTTTTTCCTAACCAGTAGGTCTGAACGATAGAGGCTCTGGCAGTGTCTGAGAAAGCAGCTCATAGGTTAGGCATGGCATGACACAATATATAGTCACTCTCTGTCCCTGGTTCCTAGCACAGAACTTTAGATTTTGTAGTTTACTGAGTAGTAAGGTTGCTAGGTGCATCTTTTGTTTACTATTTAGCCTTGACCCTGGTTTCTGACATAGAACTACTTCTTTGGGATTTTTTGGGTGGTAGGAGCAGCTATTGTTCCAGTGAGATGACTCTTGATGGGCTCCTGGATGGGGTCAGCAGAAAGACAAAGCCATAGGAAACTTTTAGTCCCCCTCCTCAGACTGGATAAAAAGGACATGGTTTTTAAAATATAAAATGGAGTATTATTCTGCCAAAACAAATGACAAGTTTTAGTAATTTATACTCAAATGGACATATGTTGAGGACAAACTAATAAGTGAATAAATAGGTCACAGATATGTAAATACTGTATCTTTTCTCTGGTATAAGAATCTGTAAATGTAAATGAGTTCTAGAACATCTGATAGATTTTGTGAAATAGGAAATATTCAAAGGGAAAGGGGTAAGGAAAGTAATGAGGGGAAAGAATAAATATGATTAAGAAACAAAAAAGAAAGCATATGTATGTGGGGGAGGTAGGGATATGGGTAAAAAATAAGGATTAACTCATGTCCTATACTGGTATATGTTTTCCAATGTTGAGTGTGATCATGAGGTGTATATAAAAATAAAGAATTCAATTAAAAAATAATTGGTTCTACCCATTTGATGAAACCTCCTTAAGAAGAGTTTCAGTCCACTGCACATGGGAAGGAGGGCATGCCTGGAGAGATGAGAAGCTTTATGTCCCATCCAAAATACCTTGTCCTGTGCACCTACTCATCTGCCTATTCACCTGTGTGCTTTGTGACTTCCTTTATAATAAATCAGAGATGTAAATAAACATTCCCTGAGTTGGTGACTGGAACTGAGAAAGGGACCATGGAAACTTCTGATTGTGAGCAAATTGGACAGAAGTTGTGAGTAACCCAAGCACCCACCTCTTGCAATTGTTGTTTGAAGGAGGAATAGTCTTGCACAATGAGTTCTTAGCCTGTGAGATCTGCTTAACTCCAGCCTCACGATTGAGTTATAAGATATCCATCTAGTACCTGACAGTTGGTAAGTGTGGTTAAAAAAAAAAAACCAGCCACATTTGGTATTAGAAGTGAATTGTGTCCTCTAGTGCCAATAGCTTGAGCACAGATGGAGAAAACAGTTTAGTTTGCCCCATTATACACATTATACTTTGGAGGTTTGCACAGAAGTCTGGGAAATCCCAGCTCTACTGATCGAGATGTACATGTTCATAATGTGTAATCTTTTGCATATCAGTTATAACTCAAAAAACTAAAACAAAATGTATTTCTACTTTTTTCACTGCTTGGAGTTGCTTTGTACTCTGGCACATATTTCTTCTCTTTTAGAAGGACCAGCACAAGATTGCATGTGATCTAAAATTACATAGTTCCAAAAACCTATGAATTGAAAAATTAAGAAGTAGTGAAGAATTTAGATTTCTCTGCCTCTTTCTATTTATTACTGGATGATCCCAGAGCAAACTTCTAGGCCATGTATTTTTTAAAGTAAAATATAAATTGACATCTTTGCTCATTGGAGGGTGGTAAGGTACATCTCTCTCTTGGACTCAGTCTTGACATGTCCAGTCTGAGGCTTTCCCTTCTCCTTTCTCCGATTTTTATAATGTTATAATACAAACATCTTATAATTAAAATAATACTGAGATTTTATCTTATTCCAGAAAGAATGGCTGTCCAGGGCATCTGGTGATGTTGATGGAATCTAAGGAGAGACCTTCTTCTTTCTCCTTCTCCTTCTCCTTCTCCTTCTCCTTCTCCTTCTCCTTCTCCTTCTCCTTCTCCTTCTTCTTCTTCTTCCTCTTCTTTTTTTTTTGAGATAGGGTCTCTGTAGTTCAGGCTGGCTCTGAGCTCACTATGTAGCCCAGGCAAGCCTCAAATTTAGCAATCCTCCTGCCTCTGCCTCCCAAGTGCTGGGATTACAGGCGTGAGCCACCATACCCAGCATTGTGGTATGTGGTGCTGATTGCTGGTGGGTATGAGTCACCATGCCCAACATTATATGTGGTTACTGGGATTGAACTCAGGACCTTGTGCTTGTGAGGCAGGTGCCAGAACCACTGAGCTAAATCTCCAGCCCAGGAGAGACCTTCTTAATGAAGCAAAGGTATGGCTCACACCATATGGGGAAATCCTACAAGGAGATTTGAACTTGTTTTGTACTTGAAACTTAGAATGGATTCTAAAAGTTGTCATTTTAAAAATAAATATAGGAATAAAGTTGGCTAAGCACTCACAAATAAGATGAAATGTTTTGAGGGCCAGAGATTTAGCTCAATGTTTCCAGCACCTGCCTAGCAAGTACAAGGCCCTGAGTTCGATCGAGTAACCACATACAATGCTGGGCATGGTATCTCACGCCCACCAGCCATCAGTACCACATACCACAGTGCTGGGCATGGTGGCTCACGCCTGTAATCCCAGCACTCAGGAGGCAGAGGCAGGAGGATTGCTAAGTTCCAGGATTGCCTGGGCTACATAGTGAGCTCAGGGCCAGCCAGAACTACAAGCAAGACCCTGTCTCAAAAAAAAAAAAAATCGAAAATGAATGTTGGATTTTTTCATTATTTATTGAGGTGATCATATAGTTTTGATTCTTAGTTTTGTTTATGTAGTGTTTGCATTTACTGATTTATGTTTGTTGAGTCATCCTTCATCCCTGGGATGCAATCTATTTGGTCCTGCTTTTTTAAAAAATTGAATTCCTTATTAGTACATTTTATGTACAGTTTACAATCACACTGAACACTGGGGAATTTGTTCCACTATATGACATGAGTTAATTCTCATTTTACCCATATCTCTACCCACCCTATAACTACCACCCCTATATATGTATACTTTCTTTTTCTTTTTAAATAATATTTATTCTTTCCCCTCATTATTTTCCCTTACCCCTTTTCCTTTAAATATTTCCTATTTCACAAAATCTATCATACATTCTAGAACTCATTTACATCTACATCTTCTCATACCAGAAAAGATATGGTATTTACATATCTGTGACCTATTTATTTCATGTATTAGTGTGTCCTCAAGGTATGTCCATTTGCACTTAAATGATTCAACTTGTCATTCTTTATGGCAGAGTAATACTCCATTTTATTTAAAAACCCCACATCTTTATCCAGTCTCCAGTTGATGGGCATTTGTGTTATTTCCAAGATTGAGCTATCATAAACTGAGCTGCTATGAACATGGGTGCACATATGTCTTTACAATATGTTCTTTTAACTCTTTCAAGTATATTCCTAGCAGGGGAATAGCAAGGTTAATGGGACCTCTAATCCTAGTTTTCTGAGGAATATCCACAATGGTTGCACAAGTCTACATTCTCACCAACAGTGAAGAAGCGTTCTTTTTTCCCTGCAGCCTTGCCAGCATTTATTGCTGGTTAATTATGCAATAGCAGTCATTCTTTGTGGAGTTAGATGAAATCTCCGTGTTGTTTTCATTTGCATCTCTTGAATGACCAGTGGTGTTGAGCATTTCTTCATATACTTCTTAGCACCTTTTACTTCTTCCTCTGAGAAGTGTCTGTTCATTTCAGATGCCCATTTTTGAAGTGGGTCTTTAAATTTGGGAGGACTGATTTTTTTTAAAGTTCTTTATATATTCTAGATAGTAGGCCTTTGAGAAGCAGCTAGTAAAGATTTTTTCCCATGTTGTTGGTTGTCTTTTAGCTGTGCCAGTGGTTTCTTTTGCTGTGCAGAAGCTTTTTAGTAAGATGAGATCCCATTTGTTGATTTCTTCTGCTAGTTCTCATGCTATAGAAGTTTTTTGTTCATAGTCTTTCCCTAAGCCAGTGTCTCCAAGAGCACTACCTTTTTGACAGCTTGTTGCACTCTGTTTTCTAGTATCTTATTGTGGATTTTGTGCTTTTTTTTTGTGTGTGTGTGGTACCACGGATCAAGCTCGTGTATATTTTCATTAAAGAGATTGGCTTGTAGTCTTCTTTTTAAATTGGGTCTTTGTGTCACATTGGAATTGGGGTAATGCTTTCTTGCAGAAGTAATTTTAGGAGTATTCTTTCCTTTGTTACTGTGTTAAAGAGTTTAAGGAGTATTGACATTATATCCTCCCTGAATGGTTTGCATAATTCAGTAGGACATTAATCAGGTCCAAAGTTATTTTTTGTTGTTTTCTTAAAAAGAATTCTTACCTCAATTTTCTTGCTTATTACTGGATTTTTAAGAGTTTTAATATTTTTTTTCAGTTCATGTTTGGTAATCCATATGCGACTAGGGGCCTATTCATTTCTTGAAGATTCTCTAATTTGTTGGAGCAAAATGTTTCATAGTAGTTACTAATAATCATCTTGATTTATTCCTTCCCCTCATCACATTCCCACACCAAGTTTCCTATAGAAATATTCCACTCTATAAAAGCTGTCCTACTTTCTAGAACTCACTTGCACCTACAGGTGTTCATGCCAAAGAGAAGATCCGGGAATTGTCTATCTGTGATCTATTGATTTCACTTCTTAGTATATCCTCCAGATGTCTCCATTTGCACCTAAATGGATCGATCTTGTCATTCTTTATGGCAGAGTAATACTCCATTTTGTAAAAAAACCACATCTTTTTTTTTAAAAATTGAATTCTTTATTGGTACAATTTATATACATCTCAAAATCACATATAACATTGGGAAATTTGTACCAGTATATGCCACAAGTTAATTCTCATTTTTACCCATATCCCTACCCACTCCCCCTCCTCCCCCCTTATACATGCTCTTTTATTTTCTTTCTGTATCATATTTATTCCTTCCCCTCATCATATTCCCACA
>PVIC010045736.1:0-14532 GCA_004025085.1 Thryonomys swinderianus
GAAAGAGAGAGAGAGAGAGAGAGAGAGAGAGAGAGAGAGAGAGAGAGAGAGAGAGACTAGTGTTCCATCATGGCAGAAGCAGCTAGCTTCCTGGTCGCTCACTCCTGCATATACCAGAGAAATTTACTTCTAGGTTGCAACATCCTCTATTTGGAAGAGAAAAAAAGAAATGAGAGGGCTTATGGAGGGCTTATGTTCCAAATTTGTCCTGTGTGGCTTGAGATTGCCATGTTATTGCACGCCATCTCTTTTTGAGGACTTCCCAGAATGGCAGTTCCTGCGCTGTTCCCATAGGCTCTGCACTCTTTTATGAAGTCCTGTGCCCATGTTTTACTTGATCTATGAGTCTCTCATTTCAGATTTATTTTTACATGGGGATGTTTGTTGTTCCCTTTCCTCCTATTACCTGTGGTTTAAGATGATTTTCTCTGAGTAACTCCAAGGTGACTCTTCTATTCATCACTGTTGACCCTTATTACCCTTATATACATAAGCTTTGCTGCTTTTTTTTATTACCATCATATTTTTTCTTCCCGTTACTTACCTGTACACCCTAATTTACCCTTGAATATTTTCTGTACAACAATCATTGTTTTATGAATGGACTTTTAACATTTAAAGTGTTATTTCAAAGTCTTGTGAACAATACGTAATCAAGAAAACCTGGAGAACAATAAATGATGAAGTAATTAAGGTTTCCTATTTTAGTATATGTGCTGCCGAAGCGAGCACAAGGTTTCCTGTGTATAACATTATGTCACCTATGCACAGAGTTTATTTCTTCTTTTCCAATTTAAATACTTTCTATTTGTCTTGTCTAAATGTTCTAACAAGGATTTCCAGTATGTAATTAATAGAAAAATAAAACACGGAGAATCCATGTGTTGTTTACAGTCTTGGAGAGAAAGCTTTTGTCTTTCATATTAGAATTTAACACTACCTGTGGAGTTTTGATATATAATCTAATTATCTTGTGGCAAAGCCCATTTGTACTTAATGCATATTTTCTACATATGTTTTATTTAAGTCAGAGGTCTTCAACCAGAGGCACTCAGTGGTGGAGTCATGGGAAATTATAGAAATAAAAGGCTGAGAACAACTTGATATTTCTTCTGCATATTAATTTGCAGGGTCCTAGACATGCTGACTGAACCCTAGATATCAGCTATAATAAGGAGGGGTTGAGATGTAGGAGAATAACGTCATGATATGTAGCAGAGGTCAACAGCTTTTCTCAGAGAGCAAGGCAGTGGCTTTGTGGCTGTGTATTCTCCATCACGTCTTCTCACCTCTTCCGGAATGGCACGTCCACGTGTACAGACAGCACAGCACAGAAAGGAATGGCCAGTAAGCACTGTATTTGCAAAATTTAATAATGCCCGGGCTGGGGATTTACCTCAAGTGGCACCGCACCAACCTTGGATGGACAAGAGCCTAAGTTTGATGCCCCGTACTGAAAAATAAATAAATAATTGGGGGGGGGGGAAACCTTTAATAATGCTTCCTATCTTCTGCTGGCACTTGCGATGCATCATATGGGTTTAATCAATATTTGTGCTATGTAATAGAACTGGATTGAAGTGGAATACAATTCATTTCTAATATGAATCTTAATAGAAAGTAAATCTCAATAGAAATTAAAGCCTAATAAGTGAATGCCTTGTGTCTAAATATCGTGTGAAAGTACCTGAATAACATTAAAGGTGTCTAGTTTCATCTCAGTTGATTTTACTCTTCAAAGAACTGGTTTATGAGATAAATAGTTTTATTTACTGAAGAAATGTGACTCATTTATCACAACAGTGCCTCTTTAATTGGGTTCAGTAGTTTACATTTGGACTACATCACGTTTGCATTCTTCTCGGGGAGATTGCACATGCGCATAGCACTCTCACATCACTTCTTCAGCCCACCTCTTGATCCCCTTCCCATATGCGAAAGGCCAGTCTCCCTACTTTCTATCATCTAGCTTTTATCTGATTATTATTTATATTTTGGGCTTTTCATAGAACACAAATCATGGAATATCTAAGCTCATGTGTCTGATTTATTGCACCTAACATTACGTTCATACACGCAATTATTTTACCATAGATGATTCATTTATCTGTATTTATTTTCAGCAGAATAGCACCCCACTGTGTGAAATACCATACTTTCTTTATTCATTCATATTTGATAATATACACATAATTCAAAATCGTTCCTGAGAACATCAGATACTAAGGAAAGTAGAATTGAAATTACATGTGCAAAACCTAATTAGCAAGAAAAGGGGAAGCAATGTTAAGGTATTATAAGTAACTACAGTAAGATTTTCCCTCATGATTTCACATCATCTGTAAAACAGCTTCTAGAATCAGTTTTCTGCATTTAGAAATAAAATAAAAGTCTTTGTTTATAAAACGTTTATGACTGGTATGGGTCTTTACATTCTTTAATATAATTGACACATAGGTTTATGATTAAGCAGAAGCCTTCTCAAGGCTTCAGGTACTCAATTTTGCAATGCGATTGTGCCACAGGGTCCTGATACTTATTACAGTAGCTAACTGTGACGTGCTGGGGGTGAATCCTTGTGAGGGAATTGGTCCACAGGGAGCCTGGTCTGGAAGGGCTCATTTCCTTCTATTCTCTTTTGATCTCTCTCTGATTCTTGACTGCCATACGATGAGCTGTTTTCCTCCCCCGTATCGCCCTGCTTTGGAACCAGCAGGGCCTGAAATTTCTACAAACAATGAACCAAAATAAAGTTTTTTTTTTTTTTTTTCAATAGAGCTGTGGGTGTCGGGTATTTTGTCTCAGGTTGAGGCAGTAACTAAGACAAACATTGTATTAGAAAACTGAGGTCTTTTCTGTGATGCTACCTGGCCATGGCATTAGAAGCCTTTGAAACTGACCTTCAGGATGAATTTGGAACAGTCTGGAGATGGAAGCTGAATAAGCAGCTTTAGAATGCTTCACCCAGAGCATTCTGGAACAGTCTGGTTGAATCACAGGAGACCCTAATGCCCACAGAAAGGCAAATTGTCAAGACTGGGCTCAGGAGTTTCAGTTGGGAACAAAGCCGCTATTGACTGTTGGACTCTAATCCATGTATGTTCTGCTCTGTCAAAAATTTTGTCTGCATTTTGTTTAAGTCCAGAGAATTTATAGGACTCTGAGATTAAGAGCAGTGGATGAGTTAATCTGGCAGAGGAAATTCAAGGCATTCAAATACTCAGGCTGCATCTTTAGTGTTGTTGAGGCATTTTAGCATGTTCTGTCCTTTGAATCAAAGGCAAATGGCACAGCAGAATGATTTCAAAAGTGTTGAATTTGGCCAGAAATGAAACTGGAAAAAATGGGACCGGAAAAGATGGAGCAGTGATAAATTTGGTTACTAAAAATGTTCACATTAAAGAAGAACCAAGTAGGGCTGAGGATTTAGCTAAGGGGGTCCGGCGTTTGCCTGACAAACTCGAGGTCTTGAGTTTGACCCTCAGTACCGCAGATCGCAATGCCGGGCATGGTGGCTCACGCCTGTGATCGTAACACTCGGGGAGCAGAGGCAGGAGGATTGCTGAGTTTGAGGCTTGCCTGGACTACATAGTGAGCTCAAGGTCAGCCTGAACTACAGAGTGAGACTCTATCTCAAAAAACTACCGAGCTAACAACTAACTAACTAACCAACCAACCAACTAAAAGGAGAACCAAATACTTTGGAAGAGATAAGAGGAAAAAAAAAGACCATAAAAGATGTTAGGAGCCAGCAAAACCCCGCTCATTGCAGGGAAAAAATTGAAAGGTGAAAAGCTTTGCTTTAAGGACAGAGCCTCAGGTCAGCAAGCTCCAAAGTGGCAGAGCGTCAGGGAACGGGAATTGTCAGGATTCAGTTCTCCATGCTAAGCCATCACGGCACTCAAAGAAGTCTATAATCTCTAACAAGACACGAAAGAGCTGCCTTACTGCTCCAACCATAGCAAACCTTTGCATCGTCCTGTGGTGCTAGTTTCACACACATATAGAAGGCAAGAATTGTGGAATCAGGGAGACGTCCACCTAGATATGAAAAGAAGGTCTAAGAGGCCGGTCAGTGTGATCCTGAAAGGCCAGTGTACAAAACTGTGTGGCACAAAAAGTGGAACGAAGACCCCAGAGTGTCTGATAAGCTAGGAACATAGCACATATGATAGCTGCAAGTAGTAAGCAAAGCCAACCCCGGAGAGAGGGGATGAAGGTGAGACCACCGGCAGTACGGTAGGAGGGGGAGGGGTCAAGTAGTTTGGAGTTCTCACCTCGCCACGGATCTCCAGATGTGTGTGTGTGGCTACAGGGTTTACTATTTGTCCTGCTGATCTGAGGTCTCGATTTGATTCCATACCTGTTTATTTCCCCGTTCTTTCTTTGGAATGGATTGTTTTTCCTGTGACTTTGTGTGTCTTTTCGTTTTTGTAAGGGTTCCAGGTAAGAGTTTGACTTAAATCTCAGAGATGACTTTACATTTAGCCTTTTCAAAAGTTCTGAGACCGTTAGGAATTTGGCAACTCTTAGAGAAGGAATAAGTGCATTGCATAGAGTGTTTGGGGGGCTCAGGGTGAATATTATGGTTTAAATCTAGAAGCCCCCAATCTCTCACACAGTCATAGGTAGGTAAGCCTTTAAGGCAACATTATATCATGAAGGTGTGAAGACATCTGAGAACATAGTTAAGGTGAGGAGCAAAAGCACACACATTGCATAAGAACTGAATGATTCAGCAAGAAACAGTTTAGGTTAGTGAGGCATATTGTGTATGCCCACCATCCTTCCCCTTTCTCCAGGAAAAACTGCCCAGCTTTGGACAGCTCATATTGCTTTTGTCTGACATTGATATTTTCAATAAAAGCCGGAGAGTAACCGTTTTAATCCTAGCGTCAAATGTCATCAGTCACTGCAACAAGTCATCAAGAGATTAGTTCACTGATGAGTTTATTCCTGACTGTGATATTGGGAGGTGACAGTTAGTTGGAGGAACTGTGTCACAGTGGGCACAGCCCGGAAGGGTCTCTCTCCTTCCTGTTCCCTTGACCTCTTTGCCTGTTGCCTGTCAGAGTGTCAACTATTTTTGCTTTGCCCATGCAGCCTTGTGTTAGAGCCAGCAGACTGCTCACAACTTCTGCAAACTTTGAGCCAAAATAAAAAGCTTCCCTAGGTTATACTTGTAGGGTATTTTTTTCTCAGCAGCAATGAAACCAACTAAAAAATATTACCTGCATAATAAAATTCATCTTAATCTTATTTTCTTTGAGCATAGATTGTTCACTTAAAATTAAATGAGATCATGCACAGAGACCCTTAATTACTAAGAAAATAATTTCACTATTTTTTGTAAAATTTCCCTTGTAGAACACACTCATTTTGTACTTGAGTCCCCTTCAGTGTTTAAAAATTTATTTACAGTTTTTAGATAGTAATTCCAATGATGCTTTTTCATTGTATATTTACCATATGCACTGTAGAGATTTTACCATTTTCAAATGTATAATTCTGTTCCTCACCTTTTCTTTGACATTCTCTCTAGTAGTTTTTTCAAATATCATCTAATTTTAACACAAAACTTTTGGAGCAGATAGACTTCCAAAGAGAAAGTTCATTAACTATTTTGACTACAACATTTTTAAAGCTAGCAACACTGAATTGGGATTTTTGAATCTTCCAGCATACATTGTTTGACTATTTGACTAAACTGATTTGGAATACAACACTGAATGTCTTTCACATTCATGTACAACTTAGTTTTAAATGTAAAAAGATTTTCAATTTTTTAAATACTCCATTAGTTCGGTTTGCAGTCCCTAGAATCCAGTCCTTTCTGTAAGAGTCTTTTATTTTCAATAAGGAGGTATCTATTGGCTTTATATTCCTGGAGCTCCTGTTTCCACCACTATCAACACAATAGCCATCTTGGTATGGGAAGATATTGTCTCAGAGTCTGCTATAACCTCCCTCTGTGCAAGAACCCACTAAACAGCTAGCAGCTGACATTGGAGTAATGTCTAATAGCTACTCTAAAGACTTCAGCAATTACTAGAAGAAATCGCAAAAGCCTCAGTGAAAGAGTTCGAGGGTGGGTCTAATAAGACCATCTGCACTATTATAGTTTGGACAGATTCTAGAGGATTTTTTTCTTATAGAAATCAGATTCTAATTGGGTCAGTTTAAGGATATCTGCAAAAATAAGCTTGATCACAATTTCCAAATGAGTAAAATCTTAAGAACAGAACACAAAATACCTTACAAGATATTGGGCTTGCGTAACTGCTATTCATCCTAAAGGGGTCAATAATAAATTCTTAACAGTGTCTGAGAAAGGATAGCCATTGAAAACAAAATATTTCATAGAAATGTTTATGGATGTAGCAGGGCCCTATATTTTATCTTGAATGATGGACACTATGTGTGTATGTATGCACTACAACCAATAATTCCTGTGTGAATATTTTATCTCCTCAAAAAGTATGTAAAAGACATAATCTGTTTACCTGCTTTCCTCTAACAATTTCCATATGTGTGTCACCATACTTAAGGGCCTACTGTACAATAATTGCTTCATTGAGTTTATAGACTCTACTTAAATTAGTCCTTGGCATGCATGTGTACCATGTCAGTTAGTGAAACTCATTATGTTTGTCAGTGTATTTTATGGTTAACAAAGAGGTTGATGTTATTCTTTAAGTCCTTAGAGATGGCAAAAAATCTTTTCCTAGGAAATTTTTATAGATTCAAATCATAGGTGTGCCGTGACTCTGATCATTTGGTTATTATTGATGAAAGAAGTGTAGAATACAGCTAAAATTATCTTCATGATCCTTGTAAGCCCTCTGATTTTACATGTGTAGCCTTCAGAAAACCATGTAGGCACTGGCCTTTGAACATCAGTGAATAGTCACTGGGCTCATATGTTCCAAATCTGTCATTTTTTTTCCCCACTGAGGGTTCAAAAAATCAGTACTGTCTAGTACTTGATTGACACACACAACCACTGGTGACAAAAATTCATCCCATGATTTGTGCTAAAACTGTTACCTATGAACTAGGCTGAGATTAAGGCAACACACTCAGTCTAATACAGTTCATAGGCATACAGATGCACATAAGGCAGAATTACTTCTATGAGCACACTGACACCTTTCTACTGTGTCGAAACACAACTTAGCAAAGCCTCTGATTTAAGTTGGTTAAAATTATTAAAAAAGTGTTAGTGGTACATCAAACACACCATAATCAACATACCCCAAAGTGCAGAGAATAGTCATAAGCTCAAAGAGTGTGTGTAGGGACAGGGAGCAGAGCACACAGCAAGCAATAGTAGGACAAGAATGACACCTCTGTGGTCACTGCCTAAAAGACACTGACCCCTGTGCAAATAGCTTTGTAGTAAAGATGGAATCAATTGCACCCTCAAATACTACACTCCTGTCCACTACATATGAAGATATTTATTACATGCTTATTGAAGCTTTCAGGGTAGAATCAGGTTGAAGGATGAGCCTGTCTAAAAGAGTTTACACAGAGGAAAGAATAGCTTTTGTTTTCATTGTAGTTAGGGGCATGGGCCAGTATCAGGAGGTTCTGTGGAAGCTGGATTTTGGGAAGTTTGAAATGCCCAGCTGGCATCAAGGGGCCACCCACACTGTCTTATCACCTCCACCATACAAGTCAAGAGAGAAATGGTATGGATGGTCATGCTGGAAAGGTCTCAAACATCAAAAAGCAGTCAGGTTTTATTTCTAATTATTTCATCTTTTCAAATTGCCCATACAGTTTCATGGGCAATTTTCATTTCTGAATGTATGAAATTACTATTAACTACTAGCTTTGATAAGATAATACTATAACATAATCACAGGGGTCATATATCATTGTATTCATAGTTTCAAAAGGCACATGAATATGTGTGATTTTCAATAAATGGTTCAACCTGAAAATAATCAAGATCAAAGTTCATATGAATTGAACAAGGTGTGTCAA
This sequence comes from Thryonomys swinderianus, assembly GCA_004025085.1. Lineage (NCBI taxonomy): Eukaryota > Metazoa > Chordata > Mammalia > Rodentia > Thryonomyidae > Thryonomys > Thryonomys swinderianus. The sequence continues at coordinate 7,993 of PVIC010045736.1, forward strand.
AAGTATCAAAACTCAAGGATTCTAACAACTAAGTGACTTTAGCTATTAGAAAGTGTTTTTTTTCACTTATTAAAACTTGTATTTGACTTCTATAAATCTATGGGTATCATTCCTTCATTCTGAATATCTTCATGCATTTGGTTTTTTTTTGTTTTTTTTTTAAATGAATTCATTATTGGTACAATTTATATACATCTCAAAATCACATATAACATTGGGAAATTTGTACCAGTATATGCCACAAGTTAATTCTCATTTTTACCCATATCCCTACCCACTCCCCCCTCCTCCCCCCTTTATACATGCTCTTTTATTTTCTTTCTGTATCATATTTATTTTTGACTCCCATTACTTGTGCAAATTAAAATTATTCATATATCATTTTATTTTCTATAAGAAGTCTGAGCAATCAAATGTTGCAATCTAAAAACAGAAAGGTTTTGCCTATTAATAGACATGCTTCTCATGGGTAGAATACATGTGTCTGCTCCTCTTAATTCTCATATTCTATGATATCATAAGGAATAGTCCATACCAGAAGAGACACTACTTCAGTCTTGCAAATTCTATTTCTGGTACCTAAGTCTATTAATATTTGAAGATATAAGTTATGTATAAGAAGTTTTGTTTGCATCAGAGTATCCTGGTGTGAAAAAGCTAAGCTCACCATCAACAAGCCATGTGGGGAGATCGTTGGCAACCGCACCTGACATGTACATCAAAAAGGTAAGATCTTATATTGTAGAACCAGACTATTCTTGTGATTATTCCTTTATACTTCGGTAAAAAAAATATGAAGTAATTACTTGCTGTTGTTTTAACCCACCATTATTAGTTTTGTTTTTAATGAAACAATATTGAAACAAAGCCACTACACTGCCATAAAATTTCTATAGGAAACTTGGTGTGGGAATGTGATGAGGGGAAGGAAAAAATATGATACAGAAAGAAAATAAAAGAGCATGTATAGAGGGGGTGAGGAGGGGTGGGTGGGTAGGGATGTGGGTAAAAATGAGAATTAACTTGTTTCATATACTGGTACAAATTCCCGAATGTTATACATGATTTTGATATGTATATAAATTATACCAATAAAGAATTCAATTTATTTAAAAAAATGGGAGTTAAGCCTCTTACTTTATTTCCAATCTTAGGATATTACAAACTAATTAAAATAAGAGGAATTTTTTTTTTTTTTGAGACAGGGTCTTGCTTTTGTAGTTTGGGCTGGTCCTGAGCTCACTATGTAGCCCAGGCAACCCTCAAACTCAGCAATCCTCCTGTCTCTGCCTCCTGAGTGCTGGGATTACAGGCATGAGCCACCACACACAGCACTGTGGCATGTGGTACTGATTGTTGGTGGACATGAGTCACCATGCCTGGCATTGTTGTATGTGGTTACTAGGAATTGAACCAGGGATCTTGTTCTTGCTAGGTAAGCACCAGAATCATTGGGCTAAATCTCTGGTCCTAATACTAGGAAATGTTTTTTTAAATATAGCCACAATTTTCTCAACCAAATTATAAGAATTATGAGTGTAATATTTCACACTCATGGTAACACAAGCTTTGTAAGAAAATGAATATCTAAATCAAAATTAAATGTAAAATTCTCTTTTATTCCTTTACTAGTACATTCACATGATCTTGAAATTGTGATTTTTGCAAACTATTTGAAGTTAACTCTAATAATATTAGAAAATGTTACCTAAATAATAATTTTCTAAACTGCTCCTCTATAAAATATTTTAACTGACCTTAAATTCTATTGTCTTCTTTGGATCTCCTGAATTTGTAGCTAAAGATCTAGACTAGTTCATCAATGCCTAAGCTGTCATAGATTTCTTGATAATTTACTATGTTTAGATTTTTCTATTAACTGCTTTTCTATGTTATATTTTTATCTTTCACTCTTTTTGTGCATAGTCTGCTTGTAATTGATCATAAGATTTTAATCATCTCTTTTCTTAGAATATAGAATAGACATTTAAAAATTAGTGATCATCCTAGGTTTTTTAATTGAATTCTTTATTGGTACATGTTATATACAGTTCACAATCACACTTAACATTGGGGAATTTGTACCAGTATATGACAAAAGTTAATTCTCATTTTTACACACATCCCTATCCACTCTACAACTGCCCACCTCTTATATATGCTATTTTTCTTTCCAAATCATATTTATTGTTTCCCCTCATTACGTCCCCCACCACATTCCCTTTGAATAGTTCCTGTTTTATAAAACCTATCATGCATTCTAGAACTCATTTACATCTACAGGTTCTCATATCAGAGAAAAGATACAGTATCTACATATCTGGGATATATTTATTTCATTCATCAGTGTGTCCTCAAAGTATATTCATTTGCACATAAATGAATGAAATCTGTCATTCTTTATGGCAGAGTGATACTCCATTTTATTAAAAAAAAATCTTTGTCCAGTCTCCCATTGATGGGCATCTGGGTTGTTTTCAAGATCGGGCTATCACAAACTGAGTTGCTATGAAAATGGGTGTACATATAACTTTAAAATATGAGTTTTTTAATTCCTTTGGGTATATTCCTAGTAGGGGAATAGCAGGGTCAAATGGGACCTGTAATCCTAGTTTTCTGAGGAATCTCCACATTGATCTCTGCAATGGTTGAACAAATCCACAATCCCTCTAGCAGTGGAAAAGTGTTCCTTTCTCCCCACAGCCTCGCTACCATTTATTGTTGGTTGTTTTTGCTATAGCAGCCATTCTTTGTGGAGTGAGATGGAATCTCAGTGCTGTTTGCATCTGCATCTCTCGAATGACCAGTGATGTTGAACATTTCTTTATATGCTTCTTAGCTGCTTTGACTTCTGCCTCTGAGAAGTGTCTTCATTTCTGATGCCCATTTTTGTATTGGGTCTTTAAACTTAGGGGGAATGATAAGGTTCTTTATACATTCTAGATACTAGCCCTTTGTCTGACAAACAGCTGGTAAATATTTTTTTCCCATGTTTTTGGTTGTCTTTTAGCAATGCCAGTGGTTTCTTTTGCTGTGAAAAAGCTTTTTAGGATGATGAGATCCCATAACAATCAACAAATCGAATCATTCTAGATTTGTAATGTACAATTAGAACCAACTTGGCTTCATCTACAGTAAAAATATATTATTTTACAGTTAGTGAATGCGACACTACAAAGTACTCTCAATTTTTGATGCATATCCATCTTAAATCATAGCAATGGATTTTGCATATTCATATAGTTTCCCTACATATTATTCCCATTTATTGAATTTATTGGTACATTTTAGGAATGCATTATGATCATATTCAATATTGAAAATTTGTACTTGTACATGACATATCTTCATTCTCATATTTTCTATTTCCCCGAACTTTGTATCATCCCAACCACCATTTACATAAGCTGTTTCCATTTTTTTAACCATCAGATATTTTCTTTCCACAACATATTTTGACGATATTTTCAAATCATTTGCAGACTATGATAGGTGAAAATATGGAAACAAAAGGTCTTAGTTTTACCTTTATGTACTCTTCCTGCATAGTAATTCCTTCCTCAGGAATACCGTGTTATTTTTGAAGAAATTCATTTTACATTTCTTATTGAATAAAAAGTAATTCATTCAATTGTTGCTTGGTAAAAATATTTTTATTTCTTTGCTTTGATAAATTATTTCTTTGTTTTCAAAATTTAGGCTGACATATTTTTTTCCTCCAAACTTTTCAATGTTTCATTCTACTCTACACTTCCAGGATTTCTGAATGAATGTTCAATGGAATTCTGATTCTTGTTTTTCTTTAAGTAGGTGTCTTATTTATTGTTTGTTGAATTAGTCTGACTCTTCATTTATTTGATTTTTCTTTGCCTTCAGATTACTTAAATAAGTATGACATAGCTGGAAATTAAACATAATTTATAATTTGCATCAAGTGTTAAAAAACAATGATATTGACCAGCGCGGAGGATTGCAGCCTGCCAGCTGGTCCCCACCCCACCGCGGAGCTGCATCGATAGGACTCAGGTCACAGACTCCAGGTGCTATAATCAGCACAGAGGACTGCGGTCTGCTGGCCGGCCCCCACTCCACCCCGGAATTGCATTGCGACTACACAGGCCCGAAGAGAAGAGCCTGGAGCAATTTCCTGCATCCCTGCACACCGGAGCTGCTCTGAGAGACCAGGTAAGATTTAAAAAAAAAAAAAAAAAAAAAAAAAAAAAAAAAAAAAAAAAGCAAATCTAGCTTCTGTTTTGCCATCTACTCCTAGATTCCTCTATTCACATCTTGTCTCCACATCCTTTCCTATCTTCCTGTCAGAACCAATACCCAGAAGTAAAAGACTCTTAGGCTGCCCTCCTTTCCTATACTATTATAAGCAGGTGTGCAAAGTCTCCAGCGGTCTTACTGCATACAATTGGTACTGTTTTATATATGCCCTTTTATCCTCGGTTACCCAGTGGCATATATGAGGTTCTGAAATCTAGGTGCTCTTTATAAATCTGCTAGGCCTATTTCACTCTCTTTCTGTCCCCCTACCTCCCTGATTCCCCAGTGACCTCTTATCCCCCAGGGGTTCGGGGGTACATTTATGATCTACATGTTGTATACACATTGCTGATTAATTCTAAATTTTGGCATATGGACATAGAGGTAACTCATGAGCTCAAAGTCTTCAGAATAGAAATTAACAAAACTTTTCATTTTATTTACTGTGTTTAATACTGATATTGGCACTGATTGTATTATAGTAACAAATATGATGTGATTGTTCTGTTCAAATACCTCCCATGATGTGTCAGAACTGAGAACTCCCAAAGGTCATTACAGATTCAAGGATGACAACCCAGGAAGGTGCCACTTCCAAAAGGCCCCAGATAACAGAAAGAGACCTGCGACAAACATTGCCCTATCAACAGGCAAACAATTACAAAAATAGCATTAGTAACAACAAAAGAGTAGAAATGAGAAAATATGCAAAAAAAAAAAAAAAAACCAGACACAAAGATCACAACCACAGGGAAATTCAGAGAAAAGGGAAATAGAGCAAACTGAAACTCAAACACCAGGACTCTTTGAGATGGTAATGAAAGCAGATTTAGTAAAAGGGACATCAGAACTCATTTCTGAGATCAAAACAGAGATACTTTCTACAGTGAAAGACATCATTAAAGAAGAGATCAGTGAGATGATAGAATCCAAGATAGCAGAAGCAATGGAACCTTTAAACAGCTTCAAGCAGAGCCCCAGGTGATGATAAAGGAGAACAAAAGCTTGTGAAGTAGGATGAATGAAGCAGAGAACTGAATCTCAGACCTAGAGGACAGCATAGCAACCAGTGAGCAGGAAAGACATAATCCATGGAAAAGGGCAAGGGACTGTGAAAAATCAATCCAACAGCTGCTAGATGATGCAAAGGAAAATAGCATAAGACTGACTGGAGTCACTGAGGAAGCAGGAGACAGTGTAAAAAACATTAAAAAAAAAACTGTTGTCAGAGATAATGGCAGAAAACTTCACAGGAAAAGAAATGGGCATGCACATAAAAGGGGCCTATAGAACTCCAAAATGTCATGACTTAAAAATATCTATACCTAGACATATAATTATCAAGGTTCCAGATACACAACAGAAGAATGTAATACTGAAAGCAGTGAGAAAAAGGAAGAAAATCACCTACAAAGGGAAGCCCATTAGGATCACAGCAGACTTTTCAACACAAACACTCAGTGCAAGGAGAGCCTGGAGGGAAGTACTTCAAGCGTTGCAGGAAAACAAACTCCAGCCTAGATTGTTGTATCCTGCAAAACTATCTTTCAGAATAGGAGGGGAAAAAAGATACTTCAATGATAAGAACACCTGAAAAACTTCACAAATACAAAACCTGTACTCCAAAACATTCTAAATAACATCTTGGGGAAAAAAAAAACACACACACACACAGAAAGTTCTATACCCATGAGACCCAGGAGAGTGAACTCACTAGGGCAAACAAGAAACTAAACAGAAAAGGGGAAAAGCAAGGAAGAAAAGAACCAAGAACAGGGAAACATGGCAGCTCTGAATATATCCATATCAGTCATAACCATTAATGTCAGTGGACTCAGTGGGTCAATTAAAAGACACAGACTAGCAGATTGGATCAAGAAGCAAGATCCTACAATCTGCTGCATACAGGAAACACACCTAATTCAGAAGGAAACCCATAGACTGAAAATAAAAGGTTGTAAAACAATCCTCCATGCCACAGGATACTGCAAAAAAGCACGAGTGGCTATCTTGTTTGCAGATAAAATAGATTTCAAACCCAAACTGATTAAAAGAGATAAAGAAGGCCACTGTATTCTCGTACAAGGAACTATCCAGGAGAAAGAAATAACACTCATAAATATTTATGCACCGAACTCTAACGCATGCAACTATATAAAACAAACATTACTGGACATGAAAAGCCAGCTATCCATGAATACAATAGTCGTAGGGGATTTTAACACTCCATTGTCACAAATTGACAGGTCAACTGGACAAAGAATCAATAAG
>PVIC010045737.1:0-14593 GCA_004025085.1 Thryonomys swinderianus
TCCTCCTCCTCCTCCGTCTCCCCTGTCGTCCTCCGCTCCGTCCTGTCCCCTCCCGGGCGCCCCGTCCCTCCCCACCCGGCCGCTCCGGCCTCCCGCCCCCAGCTGGCCGCCCGAGCTCACAGCGGGGACGCAGGTGCCCAGGGCACCAGCCGGGGCCGAGCCCCACAAACCCACAAGAAAGCGCAGCGCAGCGCAGGGAAGCTCCGAGCAGGTGCCGGCCGCCGAGCGGGCGCCGAGCGGCCGTGCTGACAGGTGTGCGCGGCAGGTGTGCGCGGCCGCGTGGGCCCCGCTTGTGCACCACGGGAAGTGCGCCCGGGCGAGAGGCCGAGGGAGCCGCGTCCGCCGCCCGCCCGCCGTGCCGGGAAGACGCCGAGGCCGGGGCCCAGGTGCGGCCGCGTCCCTTCCGCGCCCCGCCGGCCCCTCCGCGGCTCAGTGCCGACTTTGATGTGCGCAGAACACGGCGCTCAGGGCCTGGCGTGGTCGACCCGGCTGGCGGGCGAGACCAGGAAGACAACCCACACGTGGCTCTGTGCAGGGTCGGACGCTGGCTCCTCATGGGGCCTCACGCCCAGGACCCTCCTGCCTCAGCCTCCCCGGGCGGGCACCAGACGGCCTCACTGCGAAGGCGCTGGGCGCTCCTGGGCGTTCTCAGAGCTGAGAAGTACCTCACGTAGCTCGTTTTCCTCCTGCCCCGTCCCCGAGTCCTGCCAGCTCCGGCTCCGCGGGCCGGGCGGCCAGTGTGCGCACAGAACGCAGCCTCCTGCCGTCCCGTCCGTCCGTCCGTCCGTCCCTCGGTGCCATTTGCAGACGCCCCGTCTCCCCGCTGTCCGTTCGCTCTCCTTTGCCCGTCAGTTATGGTTCACAATTCGCCCCTCAGGGAAACCGGCGACCCCAAAGCTGGGCTGTCTGGTTTCTGTCACTTCGCGGCGGCCTGCAGGTGCCCGCCTCGCCCTCCGGGACCCCGCCCCCCCCTCCGGGGCAGAGCAGGGCTGCGGCCTGCAGGTGCCCGCCTCGCCCTCCTCCTGTGGCCCTGTGCCCACGGACGCCGCTTCCGAGAGACACGCGTCATGCGGCTTCTCTGGCGTCTTCCTTGCGCGAGACCCAGCGTAGGCCACGGCGTGCGCTTCGAGTGGCGGGAGACGGTGGGGACCCCGCGCGTGAGGCCGCCCCCGGTTCCCCCCGCGCACCCCGAGGGCCCGGGCGGCCGCCGTGTGCGTGTGTTCCCAGCCCGGCCAGCGCGTCCGCGGGGCTCCCGGCCGCACGTGCCACTGAAGACGCGCCCCGGACGGCGGCGGTGACGCGGACCCAGGACCTTCGTCCCCAGGCAGGAGCCCCGGAGAGGCCGGCACGAGCCCCCGGGGACACACAGGCCCGAGACACGCCCCAGGCCGTCTGCAGCTTCCTGGCCTCGGGGTGCCCCTGCACGCCGCGCCCCGGGACGTCCCGGCCCCTGACCCGGTTCCGGTACCGCGGACAGGCCGCAGCCCAACCCCCCAGATCCGATCAGCAAGGCCGAGCCTCGCCGCGCCCCTGCCTCAGGCCCTCCGGGCCCGCCTGGAGTCAGCGCCACCTGGCTTTACCTCGGGGCTCAGAATCAACACGCACTGAGCTGTACCCTACCCCAGGCCCCCCCCCAGCAGCAGAGGCCGCCCACTGAGGACGGGACAAAAAAACGCACGGTCGGGCCGGACTGCGGAATATTACAGTGGCGGGAACAGGAATCCGACGGGGCAGACCCAGGCTCCGAACACCGAGCCCTTGCCGCGGCACACCACAGAGCCGAGACCGCAGCGCGCGGAGCGTTTGCTCGCGGATGGGGGTGCTCGGGGGACCACACCGGTGGAGCAAGGCGCGCAAGCCCGTCAGTGCCCCCAGCGCTTGGGAGGCTGAGGCAGGAGGGTTGGTGCCGCCGCTGTTGCGAAGTTTGAGGCCAGCCCTGGGCTACATGGAGAGACTTTGTCTTAAAAAATTTTTTTAATTTTTTTTTGCTGAGTTCAATGAGCAGAGGACAGGGCGACCGCTGTGACATCTGGGGTGTGTCCGGGGGCGGTGCCATGGTTGTGGGCTCCCTCACAGTGAAGCCCGGGCACCGGCGAGGCTGTCAGAAGCCGCCGAGTCATGCGTTTCCCCAGGTCACCGTTCCCACACGCAGAGGCCCCAGCTCGCCTGCTCCCCAAGCACGGGCAGCAAGGGCGCTGCCCGCGGGCCCGACACAAACACAACTTTTAAAAAGAAAATAAATTTAGAAATAGAAGGGCCGGGTGCAGTGTGACACACGCCTGTCACCCCAGCAGCACTCGGGAGGCTGAGGCGGGAGGATCTCGGCGGGCTCCAGGCCAGCCTGGCTGTGTCCCCCCCAGACACCGAGGGGAGCCCGGGGCCCGGCCCCCCGTGTCCTGCGGAAGCCGGGCCTCAACTGACACAGGACGTGGGCGGCAGGCGCCGCACCTGGGTGGCACCGGCTTCGGCGCAAACCGAAACCCAGGCTGGGTTAAAATTAGCTTCAGGAAGCCCGGCCGTTGGCTCGGGAGGGCGGGACGGCTCCGCTCGGCGGGGGTGACTCCGGCCGGGCCCTGGTGAAACTGAGGCCCACAGGGTTCCCGGGCTGGTGTCGCTCTGGGCGTTATTTCCTCCCGTGCACGTCCCTATTCCCTGTGTGAGTGCACTGCACTCCTTTTACTTTTTCTTTTTTTTTTTTGAGACAGGGTCTCACTTTGTAGTTTCGGCTGACCCTGAGCTCACTATGCAGCCCAGGCGAGCCTGGAACTCAGCAACCCTCCTGCCTCTGCCTCCTGAGTGCCCGGCACTGTGGTGCTGATTGCTGGTGGGTGTGAGTCACCATGCCCCGTCCTGTTGTATGTGGTCACCGGGGATCCAACCAGGGACCTTGCACTTTTTTTTTTTTTTGAGACAGGGTCTCGCTTTGTAGTTCAGGCTAGCCCTGAGCTCACTATGTAGCCCAGGTGAGCCTGGAACTCAGCCACCCTCCTGCCTCTGCCTCCCGAGTGCTGGGATTATAGGCGTGAGCCACCACGCCCCGCACTGTGGTATGTGGTATTGATGGCTGGTGGGCGTGAGTCTCCACACCCAGCATTGTATGTGGTTACCGGGGAGGGGATTGAACTCAGGACCTTGCACTTGCGAGGCAGGTGCCGGAACCACTGAGCTAAATCCCGGTCCTCCCTTTACTTTATTTCCCCTCCCTCCCTCTCTGTCCTGTTCCCGCTGAGGAAAACCTGTCTCCCTGTTTCCTGTCCTCCATCTTCGACCTTGGGCCTCAGGGGAGCGCTGGTTCCCGTACAAGAGAAACAGGCTCAGCGCACTGCGCGCACCTGATTCGTTTCACTCCACACACGGTCTCGAGCTGCGTGCCCTTCCCGGCGGCCTTCTTCGGGGCAGAGTAGTACTCCGCGGCGCTCAAACCCATTTCCTTGCTCTCTCTGCTGACAGGCGTAGAAGCAGCTTCGCGGGTCCAGCTGCTGCGCGTGGCTGCTGTGACCAGGGCGCGTGGGCCACGGCGCTGGGCTCTCTGACCCTCTGGGAAGATGCCCGCGAGGGGCACGGCCGGGTGGGACGGGATTTCTGGCGTCGCGTTCTGAGGCGCCTCCCCGCCCCGTCCCCACTTCACGTCCCACCAGCGGGGTCGAAGGGGCCCGTTTCCCCCGCGCAGCCTGGCCGGGGGGCCTCCTCCCAGCCCCAGCGCCACCGGAGGGTCGGGGCTGCGGTCTGTGCCTCGCGGTGAGAGGGCCCTGAGGCCGGAGCTCGGGCACAGCCGGCCCCCCCTGCGCCCCTGGAATGCGCGCTACAGATGTGTCCTCTGCCGGGAGGGCGTCATGCGGGGTGACCAAAGCCGCCCGCCTCCGACGGTGCCCAAGGGCGGCAGGGAGAGACCGTCGTGGAGCAGGGAGGGCAGTACAGAGGACGGGTGTGTGTGTGTGTGTGTGTGTGTGTGTGTCTGTCTGGCTGTCTCAGAGTGTCCGGCCTGCACATTTCTCCAGCTTGGAGGCAGGGATGCGTTCCTGTATCCCTTGGCTTTTCTGCCGTGTGCCCGGGGGTTCGGTGCCCAGCAGAGGCGTGGGGCCGGTGGGCGGCAGGAAGTGGGGGTTGGGAACAGAGGGCCGGAGCCCCTGCGGCCTGCGTGCGCCCCGAGGCCGGCTCCTGCCCCTCCTGCCCGCCCGGCCCGGCTCCCCGATGACCTCCCGCCTCTCTGTGCCCACAGCCCGGCCTGACTCACACCTGTGCGAGCTCCCGGTGACCGCGGCGCCCGCCCCCCGCCACCCCGTGCCCGCGAGGATGCCCCAGCCCCCGTCACGATGACCTTCGACGGGAACGTGACGGGCCCGGACAACGCCACGCTGCAGATCCTGCAGAGCGGGGCCATCGCCGTGGCGCTGCCGGCCGCCTACTCGCTGGTGGTGCTGGTCAGCGTGCCCGGGAACCTGTTCGCGCTCTGGGTGCTGTGCCGCCACATCGGGCCGCGCTCGCCGTCCGCCATCTTCATGATCAACCTGAGCGTGACGGACCTGCTGCTGGCCTCCGTGCTGCCCTTCCAGATCTACTACCACTGCAACGGGCAGCACTGGGTGTTCGGCCGCGCGCTCTGCACGCTGGTCACCGTGGCCTTCTACGCCAACATGTACGGCAGCATCCTGAGCATGACGTGCATCAGCGTGGACCGCTTCCTGGGCGTGGTGCACCCGCTGGCCTCGGCGCGCTGGCGCCGGCGCCGCTACGCCGTCGGGCTGTGCGCGGGCTGCTGGCTGCTGCTGCTGGCGGCGCTGCTGCCGCTGGCGCGCGCCGACCTCACCTACGCGGTGGACGCGCTGGGCATCGTCACCTGCTTCGACGTGCTCAAGTGGACCATGCTGCCCGGCCTGGCCGCCTGGGCGCTGTTCCTGTTCACGCTCTTCGTGCTGCTCTTCCTCGTGCCCTTCCTCGTCACGGTGGCCTGCTACGCGGCCACCATCGCCACGCTGCTGCGCGCGGACGCCCCGCACGGCCGCGGGCAGCGCCGCCGCTCCGTGTGCCTGGCCGCCGTGGTGCTGCTGGCCTTCGTCACCTGCTTCGCGCCCAACAACTTCGTGCTGCTGGCGCACGTGGTGGGCCGGCTCTTCCTGGGCCGCAGCCTGTACGGCGCCTACAAGCTCACGCTCTGCCTGTCCTGCCTCAACAACTGCCTGGATCCCTTCGTCTACTACTTCGCCTCGCGCGAGTTCCAGCTGCGGCTGCGCCACTGCCTGGGCTCCGGCCCGCCGCCCGCGCCCGGCCCCGCCGCCCGCCGGGACAGCGTCTTCTCGGCGCGCACCACGCTGTCCGCGCGCTCGGCCTCCACCGGGCCCGGCGACGGCGCCGACGTGCCGCCCGCGCCCGGCCCCGGCCTGGGCCTCGCGCGCCAGGAGAGCGTGTTCTGACGCGGCGGGCGCGCCCCGCGGGCCGGGCCCGGGGACGGGCGGTCCCGACGCGGCCCGGCGGGCGCGCTCTGCAGCCTGGGCGCGCGAACTCCCGGCTCCGGCTCCGCCGCGCCCCCGGGACTCAGCCCCGCGGCGTTTCCAAGAGGCGCCCGGGCGCGGCCGGCGCGGGGACCCCGGGCTCCTGCCCGCCCCGCCGCGGCCACCCGGCCCACGCGCAGGCCTGCGGCCCGCCCCGAGCCGGAGACGCCGCGGCGCCACCGGGTGGCCGGGGCCCAGAGGAGCCGGCTGCGAGACGGCGGAAACGGAGAGAGGCCGAAGGAGCCGCGGCAGGAGGCCGAGGCAGGAACGTCCCGGCTCTCGCACAGACAGGGGCGGCCGGGCAGGCTCGGGCCGGGAGGCCGGCACGCACGGGTCCATGGGGTCCCCGGTGCCCCTCGTGTCCGCAGATCCGGCCGCGCGCACCAGGCGGGGCCGACGCAGGCCGCTCGGCCCACCCTCGCTAAGGCGCTCAGCCTTGGGCCCCGAGTGCGCGGCCGCCCGCGGAGCCGGCAGCTCCGGCCTCAGGCGGGCAGAGAACGGGCCGGGCCCCGCCCTCGCCGCGCGTCCCTCCCAGGGGCGCGGGGCTCTGGGCTCCGGCGCCGCCCCACGCTGCCCCTGCGCCCCTGCAGCGTCAACCCCGCGCGGCTCCTACGTGCAGAGGGGCGTGGGAGACCCCGGGACGCCCACCCTGCAGCCCTGCGACGGGCGGGGCGGCCCTGCGAGCGGTTCTCCCGCCGCGGCCCCGTCTCCCGCCTCTCCACGGCCGCCGGGCTGGGGCCGGCCGCGCTTCCTCGAGGCCGAGAGGCTGAGTCAGCACCGCCCCCCACTTCGCGGCAGCCGGTCGGGAAAGGTGTGATAAGAAGTGTGGAAACCACAGGCCGGCTGCTCCCCGAGGCCGTGGTGACCGGCGCCCGTCTCCGTGACATCCTGTCCCACCGGGCGCCAAGGTCCCGCAGGGCCTCTGCAAGGACCCTGCCCCCACCGGACCTCGAACTGAGGACGTTGCCCGGCAGGCGCAGCACCACGGACCGGCACCCCAAGCCCCCGAAGCCCCTCGGACACGGCCCGTCTTCCTGCTTTGCAGTCCCTCGGAGCGACGCGTGCAACCCGTGTACACGTTTAGACATTCAGATGCCGTCTCCATGGGTTGGGCGGGCCGTGCTCGGGGGAGATCCTCCTGCCTCAGCTTCCCCACCGTGCTGGGATTCTCAGGCCGGGCAGCTCCGCGACCGCCAGGGCTGCCCACGCTTCCAGTGAGGTCACTGCGCAGCGGGACCCGGACTGCAGGAGCCTCCCTCGGGCCTCCGGGTCTTGGAGGGCGCCCAGCACGGCCGCCGGCTGCAGCGGCCTGCGTGAGGTCCGCCCCGAGAGCTGAGCAGACGGGGCGGGAGTCCCCAGAGGCGGCGGCAGCAGCAGCAGCAGCAGCAGCAGCAGCAGCAGCAGCAGCAGCAGCAGCAGCAGCAGCAGCAGCAGCAGCAGCAGCAGCAGCAGCAGCAGCAGCAGCAGCAGCAGCAGCAGCAGCAGCGGGGCGTCTGCCCAGCCCCCCCCCCCCCCCCCCCCCCCCCCCCCGCCCCCCCCCCCCCCCCCCCCCCCCCCCCCCCCCCCCCCCCCCCCCCCCCCGTCCGCCTGGGCCGCTCCCCCGCTCCCCCCGCTGCGCCTAAGTTCCCCCTCACGGCCCAGCGAGCCGGAGGGGACTCGGGCCACAGCGGCCTCTGTCTGCGGCAGACGGCACAGCAGGGACCAAAGCGGCTGCTTCCCGCGACCATCCGGGGCCCGTGGGAGTCGCTGTGAGCCTAAGGCGACTGTAAAATAAAGCGATTCGTGAGAGACAGGACACGGGTGGGTCCTGCGTCCAATCCAATGAGACGCTCTGCGCCGCGCGCTGCACAGCGGGGCCGTGACCAGTGCAAAGCGGCTCTGGGCGCTCGGGACGGACTCAAGGTCCGGGCGTGGCGGAGCCGTGTCCGCCGAGGCTGCTTCCTGGGTCCCGCGCGGCGCCCGCTCGCCGTGTCCTCCCCGGTGGAAGGCGGGGAGCCTTGTGGCTCGGGACGGCGACGCGGATCCCGGGAGGAGGCCCCGCCCTCAGGCCCTCGGCACCCCCAGAGCCCCGTCTCCAGCACCTTCAGGTGGGGAGTCAGCTCCGGAACCGGAGGAGCCGCATTCGTGCCACTGCTCCGGTCGGCACTGGGGCAACACTCAGGCCGCCGTGTGCACCCACAGCCCGGGCGGCTGCACCCGGCGGACCTCGGGGCCCGTCCTGCAGGCCGAGGCCCACGGCGCTGTCTGTCCGTCTCCGTCCGTCGGGACGGGGCTGGGGCTGTGGTGCATGCTGACCACCCACAAGGCCGCAGGCTCAATCGTTGCTACTGCAAAAAAAAAAAAAAAAAAAAAAGACACTGTGCCCGAGATTTAGCTCAGTGGTTCTGGCCACCTGCCTGGCAAGATCCTGAGTTTGATGCCAGTAACCACATACAATAATACCGGGCGTGGTGACTCATGCCCACCAGCAATCAACACCACACACCACAATGCCAGGCGTGGTGGCTCACGCCTGTCATCTCAGCCCTCAGGAGGCAGAGGCAGGAGGATTGCTGAGTCCCAGGCTTACCTGGCCTACATAGTGAGCTCAGGGCCAGCCTGAACTACAAAGCGAGACCCTGTCTCAAAAAAAAAAAAAAAAAAAAAAAGACACTGTGCCCGAGATTTAGCTCAGTGGTTCTGGCCACCTGCCTGGCAAGATCCTGAGTTTGATGCCAGTAACCACATACAATAATACCGGGCGTGGTGACTCATGCCCACCAGCAATCAGCACCACACACCACAATGCTGGGGGTGGTGGCTCACACCTGTCATCCCAGCCCTCGGGAGGCAGAGGCAGGAGGATTGCTGAGTTCGTGGCGGCTTGCCTGGGCACCATAGTGAGCTCAGGGCCAGCCTGAACTACAAAGTGAGACCCTGTCTCAAAAAAAAAAAAAAATCGATCCCCGGTACCCCCCCCAAACTAAAACCAGGACTGGGCGTGGTGGTGCAGGCCTGTCATCCCAGCACTGGGAAGGCTGAGGCAGGAGGATCTCTGGGAGTTCAAGGCTATCCTGGGCTACGTAGTGAGTTCAAGGCCAAAACAAAGAAACTGGCTTCCACATGTGCACATTGGCTTCATTTACTTCTTCATATCCTCCCTCTGTTGTCACTCAGTCCTCCTGCCTTGGCCTCCCAGAGCGCTGGGGGACTGGCCTGGGCCTGAAGCCCTAACAGCGGAGGGCTGCACCCCAGCCGTCCAACCCTCCCCGAGCCGGGTCTTGCAAACCACGGCCTGCAGCGCCCCCTGGCGGCTCCTCGGTTGCGCGGCCTTCGGGGTGTCTAGAGATGCGCGACCCGGCCTCACTGCGGGGGTGGAGGGGGCGGTTCCGCCCTGAAAACGACGGAGGCCCGGTCCCCCCCCCCGCCGAGGGCGGCGCCTCCCCGGGCCTGACTCTGTCCCCGCCCCCTCTAGCGCCCCCCGGGGCCTCCCTGTGGGCTCCTCCGGGGCTGGGCCTGCCCACCCACATCTCATCCGCCTCCCCCGCAGGGAACCACGTCTGGCCTCAGGACGGTTTCCGTGTTTGCAGGTTTAGTAGACCAGGGAGCGAGTGAGGACTTGCACTCACGTAGGGCCCCGTTCGTGAAGTTCTCAACCTCAGCACTCAGGAGGCTGAAGCGGGAGGATCGGCTTCAGGCCAGGGCTGCGCTACGCAGTGAGTGCAAGGCCAGCTCGGACTACATAGCAAGACCCTGCCTCAAAAACTGAACATTTGCCGGGCGTGGTGGCTCACGCCCGTCGTCCCAGCACTCGGGAGGCAGAGACAGGAGGATAGCTGAGTTCGGGGCTTGCCTGGGCTACATAGTGAGCTCAGGGCCAGCCTGGACTACAAAGTGAAACCCTGTCTCAAAAAAAAAAAAAAAAAAACTGAACATTAAAAAAATAAAATAAAACAAAAACCCGGGGTCTGCTGTCTACTTTTAAGGCGCACAACTGTAACCCCAGCACTCTGGGAGACTGAAGCAGGAGGATCTCTACTTCCAGCCCAACGTGGGCAATTAAGTGACCTAGGGAGACCTTGCTTCAAAGGAAAAAAATAAAAGAAGAAAGGGGAACCGGGGCCCTCGGCGGTGCCGCAGGCCTGATTCCCCACACGGTGCCACGGGGACCCCAAGAACCCCAGGGTGGAGGGCGTGCGATCGCTGTGCCCCACTGACTCCGTGGGCCCTTCCCTCTTCCGCATCTGCCGGGTCACCCCGCTGGGACCCCGGGGCCTCCACTGGGGCTCGCAGCGCCTCGGGGCCGCCGTCCCCACGCCCCACCCTCCCCCTGGGGACCCCGCGGTCTCCGCGGCCTGAGCCCATCCGGACCCGCCGCGGGGCCCTGACGCCCCCGCCCGCGGAGCCCTCCAGACAGCGGGGAGGGGCTGCAGTATGGGGCGTGGCCTGGGGAGTCTGGTCCAATCGGGTGTCAGCGGGGTCGGGCTGGAGGCTGGGTCGTGGGCGAGACCCGCGTGGGGGCGTGGCTACGTGGTTTCCTAGGCTACTCTGCGTGGAGGCGTGGCTTCATCCCAGGCAGGTCCTGGGCGCTCCGTTTGACTGTCACGCGGGGGTGGGGCTGCGTGGGGGCGAGGCTTCTTTGGCCAACCGGATTGTGCGTAGCGTACGTGAGGCGTGTCTTCGCGCTGCGGCGGGCCCTGTGCGTGCGCTGCGCGGGGCGTGGCTCCCAGGGGGCGTGGCCCGCCGAGCTTCGGGCGCTTCCTGACCCCGGTCCGCGCGCAGTCCGGGCCCGGGTCCGCCCCGCGTGTGCCCGCTGCTGTGCTATGGCGCTGTCCCCGGCGCTCGGGAAGCTGCAGCACAAGCGCGTGGTGCTGGCCAGCGCGTCCCCGCGCCGCCGGGAGATCCTGAGCAACGCGGTGAGCCGCCGCCCGGGGCCGGGGGAGGGGCGAGACCCGGGCTGGGGCCCCGCATGAGGGCGCAGGTTCGGGGCGGGTGACCGGACGGAGCGTGGGGCCTGGGGACGGGCGGGAGCCCCGGGACCGGGGGCGGGGACCAGCGGGGCGCCCCGGGGTCGGGGGGCGGGGACATGCAGGGCGCCCCGGGTTGGGGGGCGGGGGTGCCGGGGACCTGGGACCCCGGACAAGCGGGGCGCCCCGGGGTCGGGGGCAGGGGCCGTCCGGGGTGAGCGGGGTGCCCCAGGACTGGGGGACCTGGGATCTGTGGCCAGGGAAAGGCGGGGCGCCCCAGGATCAGGGGCCGAGGACCGGAGGTCCACGACAAATGGGGCACCCCGGGATGAAGAGACAGGGACAAGGGGGGGGCCGGGGAGCTGGGGCCCGGGACAGCGAGGGGCCCCGGGATTTGAGACCAGGTAACGGGCGTCTGGGACAGGTATGGAGACCCAGTGTGGGGAGTGCGGGTCGGGGCTCCGGACAGACAGGGCCACCCCGGGAAGAGGCCCCGCTTGTCCCTGGGTACCGGCCACCCTGGAAGCCACCGCCCAGCGTCCTTGGCCCCTTCCCAGCCTTCCCCCGAGAGTCACCGGCCAGGGATTGGGGTTGTCGACCTCCTGGCCCATCGATCTGGCCTGCCTGCCTCCTGACGGGCACGGGCGTGCAGGTGCCCATCACGCTGCGGGCAGCCCGGGCGTACACGTGTGTGCCCGTCCGTGTGACAGCAGGCACGGAGCTTAGCTGTGCGGGCCCGCTCGGTGCGAGCTGTGCTCATTCATGCGGTATGATCACTAATAATTAATGCAGCTTATCAGTTGTTATGTGCTACTTTTTAATACCCTTTTTTTTTCCTTTTTTGAGACAGGGTCTCGCTCTGTAGTTCAGGCTGGCCCTGAGCTCACTGTGGAGCCCAGGCAAGCCTGGAACTCAGCAATCCTCCTGCCTCAGCCTCCCGAGTACTGGGATGACAGGCGTGAGCCACCGTGCCCGGCACCGTGGTGTGTGCTTACCGGGGATCGAACTCCGGCCCTCACTCTTGCCAGGTTGACGTGGAACCACTGAGCTAAATCCCTGGCACTGTGAGGCTGGATTTGGTGCCTAACACTTGTCATCCCGGCAGTTGGGAGGCTGAGGCAGGAGAATCGCTGTGAGTTCAAGGCCAGCCTGAGGTAGGTGGCGAGGCACTGTCTCAATGAAAGCAAAGCAAAGCAAGCAAAAAAAAAAAAAAAAAAAAAGACAGCACTGTGTCTTAGATATAAAGTGTGTCCTGTGCTACTAAATAGTGCACTATTATAATTAATATAATATGACCTCTTCAATTACAGAATTAACAATGAATTGCCGTAAACCCCGAGTCATGTATAATTCCCATTCATTTAGTCCGGTCAGTTAGACCATGGAATGAATGCAGCTTGCCTGTTAACTGTTTTTCTCCGCGTTTGCGTTCAACAGCCCCCGTTCGCAGCGCCACCCGTGGCAGCGCGTGGGCCGGACGGCGGTGCCGGCCGGTGTAGGCTGCGCCCTGGTCTCCCGCGATCCCCCTGCGCCCCGCATCGGGCCTGGGCATGGGGCGGGCGTGCCCCGCGCCGCACGCAGTCACGCTGGGCCCGGGGTCACCGCCCCGGGCGGCCGCGGCCTCGCCCTCTGCCCGCTCGGCTCCTCACGGTGCCCGCCGGGTGCGCTTCCGCCCAGGGCCTCCGCTTCGAGGTGGTCCCGTCCCGCTTCCGGGAGACGCTGAGCAAGGCGGCCTTCCCCAGCCCCTCGGCCTACGCCGTGGAGACGGCCAAGCAGAAGGCGCTGGAGGTGGCGCGCAGGCTGCACCGGGTGAGCGCGGGGCCCGCTGTGAGCGGGGACGGCCCCTGGAAGAGCGGCGCCCGGCTGGGCTGCGGGGGCTACGGCCTGTCACGCAGCTGCCAGGGAGGCCGAGGCGGGAGGGTCGCAAGTTCAGACCCGGCCTGGGCCGCGTCGCAACCCGGTGAGACCCTGTCTCAGAATAAAACACGGAGAGGGGCGGGGGTGCAGCTCAGTGTGAAGGCCCTGGGTTCGATCTCCAGGACCATAAGAAGAAGGGGAGGGCCGGGCTGGGGATTTAGCTCAGTGGTTCCAGCGCCTGCCTAGTGAGCGCCAAGGTCCCTGGTTCGATCCGCGCTAAACACATACCACAGTGCCGGGCCTGGTGGCTCACGCCTGTCATCCCAGCACTCGGGAGGCAGAGGCAGGAGGGTTGCTGAGTTTGAGGCTTGCCTGGGCTCCATGGTGAGCTCAGGGCCAGCCTGGACTACAAAGCGAGACCCTGTCTCAAAACAAAAAAAAAAAAAATGGGGGAGGGCTGGGTATTTAGCTCAGTGGTTCTGGCGCTTGTGCTATTCAGTTATTGTAATAAAACGGGACCGCTCTTAAAACTGTGAAAGTGGTCTGGCTCACCTGTTGCTGAGCGGAACAGGCAACATGCTGTCACAGTGACGCTAATAAGACACTGCGGCCATCGATACGCAAATACAGAACTGTTAAGGTTTCTGCGGTGGGGTGGAGAAGCGAGTGACGTTAGTATTTAAGCCTGAGCGCGGACCTCACCCAAGTGTGTTCATCCCCAGAGTAAACACTGTTTTTCTTGCTTTGTTTTTCTTTGAGACAAGGTCTCGCTGTGGAGCCCGGGTGGCCTCACACGCATGGAGATCCTCCTGACTCAGCCTCCCAAGTGCTGGGCTCACAGGCCTCGATGTGGAAATTTCCACTGGCATTTTTTTTTCCCCAATAGCCCTCACCCCCTTTTCTTCAGATGACACTGGGTGAATCACAGACTTTTGGCCTTGAACTCAGGAAGGATTTGGGTCCCGAGCCGGGGGCGGGGGGGACCAGCAGCCCGCGCCTGACTCTGCTTTCTCTGTTTCAGAAGGACTCGCGCACCCCCGACGTGGTCATCGGGGCGGACACCATTGTGGTGAGTCCCCCCCACTCACAGGCCTGTCATCCCGGCACTCGGGAGGCTGAGGCAGGAGGATCGTTGTCAGCTCAGCGTTAGCCTGGGCTCCACAGTGCGCTCCCAGCACACCCGCCCGGGACTGAACCCCTGAGCACGACCCAGTAGAGCCTCTTAGTCTTTACAACCGGCTGATACCAGGGCTTTGTCTCGCTGCCATATCCACGAAAACCTGTCCCTTTATCCAGCACTCCCCGTGCCGCCCCAGCACCGCTGGCCTGAAGCCCAGGCTGGGGCAACCCTGGCTCCTGGGGGGGGGGCAGACCAGGGTTCTCCTTTGCCCTTCCAGGTCACGCCCTATGACGGCACTTCCTCTCTTGGCCCCGCCCCCAGCCCGCATTTCTTCCCAGTCGGTCCCACCTCTTAAAGGGTCTGACACCCGTAACTCCACCGTGGAGGCCAAGCCTCCGCGTGTGGCCTCGGGAGACATTCAAGACCCAAACCACAGCCCGTCCTAGCGCAGCTGAGCGGCCCCCTGTGAAACAGGTGCCCGGCAGAACTGCACGTACGTGTTCAAGCGTGAACTTGCACTCAGTGTCCGTGGCACCTGGTGGCACAGACACCGCAGGGTAGAAAGGACACGGGTGGGCAGTGGTGGTTCGGCCCGCGTTGTGGTGGAATATTACACAGCCCTGAAAAGGGAGCGGGAGCCTTGGCATCTCGTAAAACGTGGACGGATGGAGAAAGCGGACATCAGAGAGCGCGGGGTGTGTCCCAGCAGTGATGGGAAACCCCCCAATGGGCAAACCTGTAGAGAGGTAGAAAGCGGCTTAGTGGTCGCCGGGGGCTGGGGGCGGGGCTGCGAAGTGGGTGCCCCCAGGACGGGGTGCCCGACGTTGCGGAGCAGGGCAGGGATGTGACCTGCCTCCCGCAGCCGAGCCCCGAGGGCCCCGCACGCGGCTCCCTCCGTGCACGGCCAAGCTTAGGTCGCAGCAGCTTCCGTCCAGCGGAAGAAAAGCGTCTCCCGGGGCGCGGCGGGGCGGCCGGGACGGGGCCGGGCCGCGCGGCTGCCCGACTCCTGGTCTCGCGCAGGCGGTGGAGGGGCTGATCCTGGAGAAGCCCGTGGACAAGCAGGACGCCTACCGCATGCTGTCCAGGTGGGCGCCGGCCGTCGGCGTGGAGGGCGGGCCGCAGGCCTGGGCCCCTGTGCCCGGGGACCTGGCTGGGCTCTGGAAGCTCCCCCGTGAGCCGGA